>JAUTBV010003241.1:0-22931 GCA_032361325.1 Lepetodrilus fucensis | reverse complement strand
CAGATTCAGTCCGTTATAGGCGAGTGTCCGGTTTATCCGAGGCCGGTATATGCGAGGTAATTATCTTATTAACCTTCTCACTGGTGGATTAAGCACAGGCACAACGCTTTAGGATATCTCTGGTTGCTTCCAGCAGAAAAAGGGTTAATGTAGTTTTAACATTTTTTAACCATGCTGTGTTTGAAATTAAGAAAATAACAAGGGGGGGTCATTCTTCATACAATGTAAATGGCGGTCAAATCTGTAATCTCCAGGGGTCACACATATATACCTCTAACATTGTAGATTTTCAAATGACCCCCCGGACCCCCTTTAAATTTGAATACTGCATGACATAATGAGGAATGCAGTGTCTTTTTAGTCATAGCAAATGGGTGAAAGATTCCTGCAGTGACGATACTCCACAATCACTCACTCACTCACTCATATCTTTTTACTTTGTTACATGTGTGCAAGTAAGTGAGTGAGTAAATTATTATTATTATTCACAGGAGGAATCTTTCACCCATACACAATGACTAAATTTGATTAGGCATAGACACTGTACATCAGGGCATCTGAGGTTTCCCACAGCATGGAAAAACAATTTATGTATCTAGCACGTCATTGGACATTGAGGAATTTTACTTTTATTATTTACTTGTTGAGTGAACTATGGCTTTCAAATGGCATAATACTGATATATTATATATGATCTTTATATTTTAACTAAAATGTATTATATTTAGATTCGTTTGAGTAATCAGTAGGAAATAGTCAGAAGTAATGTGACTATTGTCGCACGAACATTTAATTATTATCCTTACAAACAATCATGTAATAATATGCATTTTCAAGTAATGTAGATTGTTCCCACATCTGATTTTAGTTTTTAGTTTTCTGGGACCAGTGTGTTTATTTCATTGGGAGAATTCTGCCGTTCATATAACATTACTTTACACTGCCGTACATAAACCCTATTAAACCGCTGTGCATTCAAGTGTTGATCGTGAATTGCATGGTGCATTTATATTCAATAAATATCGACCTGTACATGTAATGTATTATGCTTCTGTGAAATGCATTTGATTCACTCTTAAGACCTTGCACCAGAATACCTCATGAAATATTGAAAATCCTGTCTTGAATAGACGTGAGGTGTGGGCTAGTGACAGTTACGTAGTTGTTTATCAGATTATATGATTTCAGAGTGTCACGCCATATTTCAGATATGCATGTGTATCAGCTCAATGAAAGTTCCCTCTGTCATTGGAAATTAATATGTGCAGATAATATTAATATTGAATAAACCTCAGCAGATTTATATGAAATGCTGTACATGAAGACGAGATATCTAAAATCTCAAAAGTTTTATTCAGGATTATGCTATCAGATGAATATATTTTGATGAATATATTTTGCTTCAAATATATTTTGGATATATCTAAAAGCATCTACACTACCGGTACTATAGTTTACAATAACAATTATTGTACATATATTGAACATGCAAATGAAAATATTTATAGAAATGATAGGAAATCATTAAATAAGTATTTATTAGAGCACACTATCACAATTAATAGTTATTAATTAAATAAATACTATGAAATACTTAGAGAAATACTTTCCAAGTGTCAGAAACAAACACATATTTAAAATTAGATTACATTTGTTATGTTTAATGTAAATCGGTATAATTAATTTGATCAGCTAATAAAAATTGTAATGGTGAATTATTGTAATACAATTTATATTGCTTAGTCATTATTGTAGTGGACATGATAACATCAGTATGGAGTTTTACGGACATATTCTGGGTCAGTAGGGTTATCTCGCCATTCAATCACAGTGCACCAATACAGAATTTAGTAATTGGCAGCTAGGCCGGGGGCTAACTATGTATGCCTGTTTGTGATTTGTATAGAAAGCTTTAGAGTTGTATGCTAGTACGTACTATGTAAGTACACAAAGTCTGCAAGTGTGTGGGCTTGGTATACACTGGTACACTACAAACTGTATGTGTCAATCCTTGACAAGTCTTGATTCAGTGGGCACAAACATGTACACACTTTCTATTTCAATGTATGGAAGTTATGCGCCTAATGTTTAACGTTGTAAAAGAACTAGGTGATATGAATGTATTATAAATCATAAACACGACAAAAGGAAGTATTTCCTTGATTAGAGAAAGCGATAAAATTAACCTAAATATTCAGCGTATTCTAATGCGAAACATGATGTATGAGAATAGTGAACAAAAATGTAGATAAATGTTTGTATTATGGTTACATTCAGTCAATATGCTTAAATAGCCATGCTACCATAGCAACAATGTTTTTAATGCATACAATCACTGATAGTTGACCTAGTTCATGCTCAAGTGAATTATTATCGGAAATTATGTAAATTTGATTGTTTACAAGTCCTTTATTCATATACTTTTCCCTCTAAACCACTAGTTGTCAATATTCCTTATGTTTATTTCAATTCTTTCATAAGATAAATATTTTCAGGAATATCTTTACATTGAAACAAATCGTAATACTTATTTGAAAACCGTGAATTTCCTTATTCAGTTGGTCATGCCTCTTCAACATATTTCCCATTACTGTTAACCCTCTCCATGTTGGAGGCAACCGGAGATGCCCTGTGGAGCTGTATCTGTGCCTAATTCAGCGGGGAAAAGGGTTATTCTAAGAAATGGGTGTACATTATTCAGGTTAAATGGCGTCATTGATTAATTGAATTAATTCTTTATAGAAATATTTCACCCAGAGAAGTCCCTCTATAATAAATGATAGAGCTCTCATCAAATATGTACATACGCTCTTGGGTGCTATTGAACTCCTGCTGTAGATCGGTGAAAATAGTTTTGAACACAAAACAATCTCCCGGTAATACATTTATTGCTCAAATTTAGTTCAATATGATCGTCAGTATAAGTGATTGTATATGCCTTTAATACCTTACTTATCATATTTAGAGTATATATTTTCATTTATTTTATCTCACATTTCATCTTTATGGCTTAAAGGCATAATATCACAGTGAGTGAATTATTGGTTTACGTCACGGGCGGGAATATTTCACCCATAGGTGACGACCATAATATCACAGATTAAGTTGTCATTTTGGATCGAATTGTAGTTAAAAATTCAAAGTACATGCTCTTAGCATACATATAATTGTCTTTGTACCTTAAAATATCTACCGCTATAGGATAGGTAAAATTCCATTGCAGTTTACACTTCCTTGTATAACCCGAATAAATACTGTAAAATCTCACATCTCCTCTACTTTCCTGACTAAGGGAGATAACTCTACTCATTGAACATGGTCAGAGTAATCTTTCACAACCACTGGCGCCATTATGTGCGAGTCGTAGTTAATTAATAAATAGTAATAAATATTAAAGTCAATAACTGGTTGCATGAAGTACTTGTGTGGTCAAAACAAATGTATTTATTTTCAGATAAAACTGTGCTAGACCATTATATAGGTCAACCATCTGTGATATTATACCTTTAATTCTTACTACACCGAAAGCAACAAACATTTATAAGTATAACAACGTTAAGTTTTCTGAACTTATGAAGATCTCAAATTGCTCTGTACAACTGTATGTAAAGTACTATTTGCCATGTATGTTTTTAATTGGGGTTTAGAGTTGCTTTCAAGATTCTTTAACTTATATCACGACTTGTCAGTTTAGCGCAGGAGTAAGCCCACAGCATCCATAGAGCTGAATGTTGCAGTAAACATGCGAGCACCGACTGGTACTGACAGCAGTGTTCGAAAATTACTGCTGGCCTGCTGGCCCGGCCATTTCTCCCAAAAGGTATCCTAAGGGCCAGTAGAAATTCATGATTTTTGTAAACATTTGTTATTTGTATCAGTATTCGAGCCAGTAATTTTCGAACACTGACTGACAGACCAAAGATGATATCTGCATAGCCACTTTACAGACAGTGCATCCTATCAATATTGCCTCAGAGAGGCAACTTTCACGAACATTGATGCCGGGCCCCCGGGGCGGGATTTGAACTAGCGCGCAAGTGAAGATTCACTGATCGAGACTTATGGTGTACACACTACATGTAATATATGCCATAGAGCTCAAGTGAAGATTCACTGAAGACTTGTGGTGTATACAGTGGTACATGTACATCATAACGTCTTGTTTGACTTTCTTTGCCCATTGTTTGCGACAGTACTTGGCTAGTCAAGTCTGCTGGTACACACCTCGGCTGGAGTCAAATACTGGTGGCAGTTTGCACACCCTCACATAGAGTATAGAATGACCAGATCATAGTGAATTGATACAGGCAACGTTTTTATTTGTGGAGACATCAAAGGAGATATAATCTTTATGAGAACATGTGGAAATGAATGAAGTGTTGGTCGCGTATACACCGACAGAGCTTGACACTGCTTGTTGGTAGTTGCTGTGTTTGTAGACTCTAGTGATTAATATGCTTTACAAATAACTTGGTTTTAATAGCAACTATGTTCTCAGATAATAGAAATAAATATTACCTTCAATGACGTGAATATGTTACTGCTGTAGTTGTGTATTTATAAGCTAGATTGCTAGCACAATCAGGAAGATAAATTGTACTGTGTTCAGATTGGTACTTCATCATTTGTCTGTACCGAAGAATTAGTTTTCACTATTAATTAAGTCATTATGTCTCATTATTTTAATATTGCTAATAATGTCTGATACTGTGTAACAATCCTAAAATATTTCCTTCAAACAATTTTAGAGATAGTGAACACAATTCAAGTTTCAACTAACCCAGAAATACCCCTTCAAACACAGACAAAAATACCCCCATACAACTTCAGGTACCTCTTTCAAATAACCCTAGATAACTCTCAACCCTCTCCACACTGAAGCCACCAGAGATGCCTTGAAGAGTGGTAACTACAGATACTTTCTTTTAACACCCCAGATATCATATTTACATCCCACAATACCCCCTTTAAAAAATTCCATTGATACACCTATTAAAAAACATACCCAAAGATGCCTCCCTCAAACAACCCTCGAGTCGCCACCTTCAAAGAACCATAGAAACACCCTTTTAACAATCACAGAGATTTACACCCTTCACACAACCTCAGAAATACCCCCCTGCTAGTTCCAGCACGGAATCTCTCCCATGAACGAAGTTCAGCAGAGTAGCAGCCCGATGAAAAGCCACAAATCAGAATGATTGTCCTAAGCTCTCCCAATGGGCCCCGATGGTTATCAGCTGACAACTGTAATGTAATATTAATAGAGCCACTCATGATTCCTTAATTGATTGTCACCTAGGGTCTGCGATCTGAAGAAGATCTTGATCTCGATCTCTTAAAGCGTGGTCGTTAACCTTTCTGAAGGTATAGTGCTCCAGATATGTAGTCAATATACCGGTAATAGAAATTGTAGCCAGCACACAATTTGGCATGTATCCCTTTCCCTTTTGGATTTATTTATTTGATAACTTTGATTGCCTGTTGAACCTTAGTCCTCACGCTGGCAAAGGTGACTCTTCACTATTACTACATAAAATTCTAAACATTAATAATAATACTAGATTTAAAAATAAACAAACTAGGCAATTGGCTTAGGTAGAAAATGCCTCTATTAACCCAGCAGAGAGAAGGAAACAGACAATATGAATATTCTAGTGCCTTGAAGAACAGCTTGGGTGATATACTCCCCAGGGAGTTGAAAATGAAGGCACACTGATCCATTCACCGGGGTAATAAATAATGTAGCTCTATGAGCATGCTCTCAAGCAAAGATTTGATATAATGTAAATGTGCACACTATTATTACTATTTAAAAGTCCACATTTGTAGCATACTCGTTCATTATTGATGTCTTGTTGACCTCCTTGAGCTGGATTAGTCTGTGTCTGTAGTCTAGGGCATCTCTAGTTGCCTTCAGCATGAAGGAGGTTAACCAATACAAAGGTTATTCGCGCATAATCATGCAAGTATTTGTGCTACAATGTTGGGCATATTGATCACTCCGAGCACCAGACCATGTGTTCACATCTGATATTGTTCAACGAGGTGATATATTGTCGTCTAGACCAGGCCTTGTTAACAAGTAGCAGAAATCAATTTGCTGTTGTGATGTTTTAAGATGATTTACGAGGGAATAATCGCCCTGTTGGATAAACATAGCTGATTTCAGCATTGTAAAAGTGTCATATTCATCCATGATCTGATGAGGCCTTGTCAATAGAACTCTGAATAAACACACTTCATCGCACTTTTAGGGCTCATGGCTGACCTTGAGTTGTATTCCTGTAAATCACGTGAGGGAATTCCTGTGGGATATAAATCTTGACATGTCGCCTTCATCGATAATCTTTTATCCTTTCCAATAACCATATTACATTGAAACTTTGATAATCTATACTCTTACACGGTTGTGCTTATTTGTTTCAGATGGTCCGGGTTCAGCTTTAACAAATGCCTGCAGTTACAAAAGATTACCAATAGACCAATGGTAATGCCAAGACAGTTTGTAATGCTGGATGAAAAGGACTGGAGAAGTGTTTTCTCTTTTGTTATGACTAGTAACTCAATACATGTCATTCAACCATATGAAGTATAGATTTAATAATAAAATAAAATATGATCTAGCTTTTTGCCCGGTATACTTGTGTAAATAAATTAAATGTACACTCTCAGGTAAATTATACATTTGGCCATAAAATATATCAACAAACTGATTGTATGCCTTTAAGTATAATTATTTTCAGTTTAAAAAAACAAAAACATCAATATTTATTCCTTATGCTTTTAATTATTACTACTGATATGAATTATTGGTCATGTGACTACAATATGTATATGGCAGAAGAGTAATTATTAATTAATTCCAGAAATATTTTCGATGAATATTTTAATATTTTTTTCGGTTTCCTCATATTCTGGTTTCACTCAATCATCGAGTCAAATACCCTGGGATCACTGTCTATATAAAACTGTTGCGTGGGGGTTACGTACTCTAAATATATCGACCAATCCAAGGTCTTGTATTAATGCACACAAGTATCCGGAGATAACTCTGAATCAATATATTTAGAGCACACGTAACCCCCATGCAACAGCCACCTGTCTAGTGGGACTCTGATTGGTTGATATAAATATAATGTATTCATATATTCATATGGGCTGTTCAAAGTCAAAAACAGAGTTCTACATAGACAGTGATCCCAGGGTATTTGACAGAGTGTAGTCATAATGGCCTGGGTTTTCGGGGATGCTTTTACTCTTACGGCTTTATATTTAACCCTGTTCCTGCTGAAAGCAACAAGAGATGTCCCGTAGAGCAGGTGGTATAATTAACTCTCTGAATGCTGAAGGCAACAAGAGATGTCCCATAGAGCAGGTGGTATGATTAACTCTCTGAATGCTGAAGCCAACGCGAGATTCCCTAAAAAGCACTGCCTGTGCCTAAATCCGGCAGGGAGAGGGTTACTGCAACAGAAGAAGGGTTAAATTAAAGGTGTTTGCTTACACAGAATTAACATAGTGCTATTTATGTGTACATGTACTTCAGATTCACTTCAAAGAGAAAGGTCTCTTTTTTAGTTTAATCTATTGAAAGTGTTTACGTGCTTATGTTGAAAATTGCGACACAGCGTGATACATGTAATTCGGCCATCACGACTTTTCATTCATATGGGCTTCCTGTCACTGTAACATGAATACAATCAGTTTTGGGACACGTATTAATGTTTGTGTGTTAGGGTAGATTAATGATCAGTTATCATGTTATATGCTGATATATTGTGCCGCTGGTTTTAATATCGGCTGTATAGTGGGAACGTCGACTACATGGTTTCCTGTTATCGTGATTATTGATCATCGTATTACTAGACATAAAGGGACAAGCATATGGGAATAGTAACTCTCGTATCTCTTATAGTTATTCATGTTATTGTTGTAGCTGTACTTGGCCATAAATGTCATCTGTCGGGTGATATATCAGTCTCTCAGATTGGATTTGACCAATTTTAGAAAATGTACATCTTGCTTAAAGAATCATATGTGAAATTGTATTCCGATCAGATACTGTGAATCAATAAAGTAATGCGTCACTAATTTAATGCGACCTCTAGATTTTAGACGTAAATGTGACACCAATAAAATGCGAATGGTACATGTTTTTTTACATGTTTTTTACTGGTACTTACCTTTAATGCGCAGCAATTAAATACGTAATACGGCGGTCACATTTTTCGCATTAATATTCTGCTCGCATAATTTCATTATTTACAGTAATTAATTTTCAACGAATATGAAATGTTGTTAGTGATCATCTCTAATCTGACATTTAGTTACTTTATGTCTCTAATACATAAAATGAGGATTTTATCTCCATGACAACGTTATCATCTGTTTATATTTATTACCAATAACCACATACAACACACTGTATAAGCTATATTGACATTATATATATCAAGAATCCAGTGAATTACATATACATGTATTGTTGTTTATGTGCTCTCATGGATTTCCTGCTGTTTAAGATTTAATATAACTTGTACCTGAATTTTTGGGAAATTGTTATAGATTTTTGTATTATCATGTAAAGGTTATTTGTTTAAAACAAGACCATACCATGTTGTATTTTTGAAATGTTATTTATTCTGGTTGTTATTGTCTACTGTTTATTGGTTTGTTTTCTTCATTATTTATTTTACAACAGGGTTTCTTCTACCCGGTGCATAGAGAATCTGTGATATCTGTAAATAGGAAACAATCTGTACAATCTGTATATGGGAAACAATCTGTACAATATGTATATGGGGGAACAATCTGTACAATATGTATATGGGAAACAATCTATACAATCTGTACATAGGAAATATTGTATATAGTAAACACTATATACATAGAAAACAATCTGTACAATATGTATATGGGATACAATCTGTACAATATGTATATGGGAAACAATCTATACAATCTGTACATAGGAAATATCTGTATATGGTAAACACTATGTACATAGGAAACAATCTGTACAATATGTATATGGGATACAATCTGTACAATATGTATATGGGAAACAATATATACAATCTGTACATAGGAAATATCTGTATATGGTAAACACTATGTACTTAGGAAACAATCTGTACAATATGTATATGGGATACAATCTGTACATAGGAAATAATCTGTAGACGGGAAAGAATCTGTAGATAGGAAACAATCTAACCACGGGAAAGAATCTGTAGATAGGAAACAATCTAACTACAGGATATGCAGTGGGTCCCTAAAATTGTGACTTGCAATCAATCGTGGCTATAACTGTTCTAAGCAATGTAGCTCAGGCCCCGAGATTACGAAACCTTTTGAGTTGAGCATGAAATCGTTCTAATTTTTTTTTAATAATCTCGAGTCCAGGTATTTCTATTTTATTTTAGGTACAGTTTCTGGTATTTTTAACATCAGGGAGTTGTTAACAAATTCAGTGTTTAGTGAACTTTATTTATTACTTTATGTTTCATGTAGATTGAACAAGATTCGGTAAATGTCTTCAAGATAGTCAGTCATGATGATAATTCTTGTAAACATTAGTGAATTGCATCCACATTAACTTTGCATGTTTTAATATTTGTAAGTCATTGATCTTTTGAATTGATTGAAAGTTTAGCCCAACAGTGCCATTGTAGAGTTGAGACTTCTTATTGTGTGTTTGGGTTTGTGTGGTTACAAGGGGTTAACTCTGCAAAATGGAATATATTGTGAAAACGTGAATTATATTTAATAGTTCCAAGCTAGCTTATATTTCATTCCATAATTTGTTTACTTTATGAGAAATTATTAGTTATGGCTATTGTATGAAAGGTTCTAAATATGTGTGTGTGTGTGTGTGTGTGTGTGTGTGTGTGTGTGTGTGTGTGTGTTTGCAAATAAAAAACTGATAATTCATTAATTTTAGTGAACAATTATATTGTAAATTGATAAAATGTTTACAATTGCATAGCTACTAGTATTTAATGTCCACTGTTAGTTGTTGTTATGGGATTGCAAGACTTACATCGATGAATGTGCTAATTCCATCCACCTTGAGAATGTGTATCTGTTTTGAAATATCTGTTAAATCTTTTAATCTTTGAAGATATCTTATTTTGTTACAAAATCATGCTGCTTCACAATAAAATAGTCCAAGAAAGATGGTGTTGTTATTAATCTTTGTATTTACATACATGTTGATGATCAAGACAGTCATGGAGATAGTATGGGCATCAGAAAAACATGACCATACTAGCACTTGAGTATTGATTTGAGTGTGGATTGGGCACAGTATTAATGTGCACATTATTATTATTATTATTATTGATGTACCCCTAGCTATATGCAACCATAGATATTCCACCCCTACCTGTAACTATCCCACCCAAGGTCTACCACAGACTTTGACACATGCTAAGGCTACAACCCACACCACAAGATCAGACCAGAAGATTGCTAATCAATATTCTGCTCCTCGGCCAAGACTTGTCACAAGCAATAGAAAAATCAATTATTGTATAACACCAATAGTAATAAATTCGTAATGAGCTTTAACAATAGTTTTGGGAAATGATCAGAAATGTACTCAGGTCAAATGCTATTTCAGAATCAGGACTTTAAGAAAGAATATCTACTGTAGGTAGGAGATAATGGATGTACATTGTATATAATTTAACAAAATGTGCAAACTAATACTTTCTTACAATAGGCTTAGTTCAAAATGATTTTATAGATTTTTGTGCCCATTCCAAGACTGCGTGTATACTCTTTAATGTCATAGTTGGTTCATACTGGTATATACTCTTTTACAATGTCATAGAATAGTTCAAACTGTAGAAAACCATTGCCATTGGCCATATTGACTATTTAAATGAGACATATTTCATACCTGCTACCTATTTGAAATGAAATCATTTATATAATATATTTCAGATATGAGCAAGATATGCAAACCTGTTTGTCCATATACAATCTGGTCCACTAGATGAAGAAAATAAAAATAAACAAAATAAATAAAAGAATAAACATCCAAACAAATAAAACCAGGAAGTGGTTTAAAATACCATATTGTTAATTAGACCATAGCGATATCACTAAGCTTATTGAAACCATACCTATTACTATATAGGAATGAATGGGGCTACTTTTTTCCCCTTTCTCAGTTATGTAATGTATATTTGCGTGTAAAACTAACATTATTAGTACTTCATTTAGAATGTGTTATTTAATCCTAATAACACCAAGTAATGAATCCTAATGCTGTTATCTGATGTTTCACTTTTTAAATTAGTTTCAGAGTGTGAATCTTAATGACATATTACAAGGCAGTATGGTCAATTTAACGCTAAAGCAAAGGAAGATAACTCTAATTTGGATGTAATAATGAGCCTATTCTCATTCAGGTTAATGTATATGCTGAGTGTTATCTGAGTATAGGATCATGGTATAATGTTTGTGTGTGATCATGTTTCAGCTACACAATGTCAGAATTCACAGGCAACTAGGGTGACTGACAATAGGGAATATGCTGGGGTATCTAGGGCTTTGTATTGTATAACAACACTACATCGCCAGTCACTAACACGTCACTTATTCAATTAAAATTAATACCTAGTCTTTTGGAAGAGCAGATTCTTAAGACATACCTAATTTGCTGATCATTCTTTGACTGATCCAACTGCTAATACTGGTAGTCACATTTAACTACTCAATTAAATGAACCATGGAAAATACCTCATTTTCTAATAAAAATTTGAGCAATGCTTATCAATATTGACACGAAAGAGGACTTATTTTTAATTGATTTAATGCTTTACATTACTGCAGGAATATTTCACCCATATGCGATAGTATTAGTGATGCTGTTACTAGCTATACATACAAGTCATAATATTTATCTGCCTAATTTTTATTTCTTAATGTACAAGCACAATTATGGATTAAAAAGTACTGCAGAAATTCTGTTGACTATAATTACATTTAAAGAATAGATATCTAAATCAGACAAGTAAATAGAAAAGTAAAAATAATAGATATCTATTAAAAACAATAAAAATACTGAAGACATCAATCGGCATATTTAGTTGGTGAAACTTGGTAAAATACATTTGTATTGGTTAGTTGCATTACCAGCAGTCTGCATCATTGAGCACAGCATTGGTGTTTGAATGTATTCTGCATAATTAAATGGTAAATATGCACATCTTCAGCAGTAGACAATATTGGTTACTAAGTACATATTTAGATACTGCCTTTAGCTGTAATGTTAAGACATTTTTAACTTTGTGGAGTCAGTATACGCTTCATAGATCAGTGATTGTGCGTATTCCAACTGTGAGCATTGAAGCATGGTAAAGGTCAAAAGGACAGGTCAAACTCAGGTTGAAACAAAAAGACTTTATTAAAAATCCATTGATCAGTTTGAAACAAAAAAGTGTTATTAAAAATTCATTGGTCTATAGACAATGCTGGTTTACAGTTCATCACAGCAAGAACAACATATAGTGAGTTGCTGAAGGTTGGCACAACCATTGAGCACAACCATTACATACATGTAGTAGAATAAAATAAAATAGTTAAGTCTTGCTGTAGCATATTCAGTGTATGGTATAGAATGCATGGTATTCTCTTTACTGTAGTGACAATGAGTGAATATAGAGTTTAACGTTGCTGCGGGAATCTTTCACCCATTTGCGACGATGTAGTGACAATATGGCGACTATAAATGTTAATGTTTGCTGTTTGTGAGCAAGTTATATGATGACTGCATCCCCTGCAGTAATAGCAGGGATGGAAACTTACCTTTAAATCTTACTAGCCTGAATAGTGATACAAATAATAAATGTTTACAAAAACTATTCTCGAAACATCCTTACAAACTTCTTAGCCGAAGAATAGTTCTTAACATTTCTTATAGTATGGCTACGAACCGTTCTTTGGCCAAGAAGTTTGTAAGAATGTTTTGAGAATAGGCCCCCTTGTTCATAATGGCTGTAACTGAAGTGAGAATACACTGTAATTGTAAAGTCTGAATTTACTGATGATGTTTGCTGTAGTGGGAATGTAATGATAACATCTGAATACACTAATGTCTGATGAAATAGGCATGACACTGCTGTAGTAACTGTAAGCAGATATCTGTTACAATAGTCAATAACCTGCAACAATCAGTTGACAGGATTTGTCATGCTTTTTCATGGAACTATTGATGTGTGTAGATGTCATCTACTGGTGTATTAAATGCTGTGTATTTTTCATTGGACATCAGTGACGATTGCTTTATATGTAGGCCATGAAGATAATAAATGCAATTCAGCAGGCTAATTATGATAAATTGTACAAAATATACATTGTGTACTCATTAATATTTGAAAATAAAACTCCTAAAGTACAACTGTGGTTGAGGAACTTAAACTTAATTTGTCACAATGACTATAAAACTGGAACTAGCCAAGTAACAAAAGGATATGAAAAGATAATGTCAGTCAGTTAATTTCAGAAACATATGCATTAAGACATCTGACAATGTTTGTCAAGTGTACAATCAGCAGCCAGTTCTTGAAGCAGATAGTCACAGTTAGAACAAATAAATAAACATAATGTATTCAATAGTGTGTACAGATTTACAGAAAGAACAATATTCAATGTATTAACGAAAATTAAACACGTCAATTTGTAAAATAAACAAAATAGCAGATAAAAAGAATGACAGACAGATAGAAACATACGAGTGAGAAGTGTATATGAAATGGTTTTAAAATAATAACACAGGTGTTATCGATATCTCCCATATTTGGAGTATTTAACACTCCATGTAACTCTCCAACAAACGTTCAAACTAATTGCCATAGTCACTTTAGGATGTGTCCATTATTGTACTGGTTCCCTCTGATTAGAAAAGTGGAATAATACAGTTAAAGGATTCACTTGCTTCACAAGAGTGAAATACATACATGTTTTGTGTATCACTGAGTGAGTGAATACCGTATGGAGTTTAACGTCGCTGTGGGATGGGTGATCACCGACCAATTAAGTGTAGCAATGATGAACATACATCAACTCTTCATATCACAGGTGTTCATATACTGGTGTAACATTTGTAAAATACTGAAGGAATGGGATGGGTGATCACCGACCAATTAAGTGTAGCAATGATGATCAACTCTTCATATTACAGGTGTTCATATACTGGTGTAACATTTGTAAAATACTGAAGGAATGACAACCAATCGTTTCTCATAACTCTCATATCTACTACGAGACCATAAGGATTTTGTATAAGGACTCTTTTAGCGATCTCTGACACATGGGGATCATGCACTTACGACAGCGCTATGGTCTTATAATGGGAATGAGAACTTTGAGAAACGATACCCTGTAGCTTACTTGGGAATGTATAACTGTGTCACTTGCTTTAGATAGGTGTGACGCATGAGTCACTATTTTAGTATTTAAAATCACATTAAGATTCACACTAGGTGTGACACTGCTGTCTCTCATGAACCTACATGTAAGCTATGACCCTCCACTGTGTACATGTGAAGTCATCATCAACTATACTCAACAAAATTAAGTAAGGACCAGTACACACATAGAGATTAAATTTTCTGCTTTATATTATATTTATAACTGAGAATTTACAAATGTCTACAGGTTCCAGGTATTCTTCAAGAACTTAGACACATTGGAAGAAGAATGGCACCAGATTACTAAAGTCGAGTTCCAAAATCTGGTAGAACGCTCCCCTCCTTACAAATATCTTCTGGCCCTTAATTAATTTTGCTGAGTATATTATAATACATGTGTACCTTATTTAACATCGTACATGCATGCAGTAATGCTTGACATTGTTGTGATAATATTACATAATAGTTCATAATTCATTCAGGATGTCATCAATATAGAAAATTGTGAATGACGACTTACATTACACCAATACCACAAATATAGCATTGCTATGAGTACACTGTTGGACCTGGATTTGGTGTAACATAATTGTGAACATTATTATTACAATATTATATATAACATAGTGATCCCTGGGGTGCGTTCAATCAGCACACGACTGAGGAAGCCACTGAGCTAAACTGGTTTCCTGTCCCATGTACAGTTCACTCTTGAGACAGTGGCTAGTTTAGTTCAGCCACTTACAAGCCTTTATCACTTTGAACGCACCCCTGTTGCAGGTGAGTGGACTAGCAGGCTACAATCTTTGAAAATGTTTCATGACAGCAGTATTTTGTGATACATGGTATACACACACATGGTTTCATACTGGTTTTGTAAAACCTGAACCATACAACAGCAAACTAATCACAGTACTACATAAAGTATATTGCATATACAATATTATGCATTTCCATGTATGGATGGAGAACTGATAAGAAGTATCAAGGTCATGACCTCTTATTAGATCGAAGGTGAAGGACAGCATTTGGGGTCAACCCATATTCTTCCAAAGTGAGGCTGTAGTCATCGTAAGTCTTATTAGGATATGCAGACATTATGTTATAGTCGCGTGAAACTCCCCTCCTGTAAACAAATTAATACAAAACATTATATTTAATATCAGAAGATTTTGAAATGTTAATAGAACAATTTAAAGCATTAATGAAGTAGGAATACTAATAAATACGTTGTTGTAGTTGCAATTAAACATTTATTAAAAATACTATTTATGCTTACCTCTGTTTATCCAGATGGACTCGCAGATCTCTCACTGTGTCCGAGAAGTTGAGTTTAACAATGAATGTCTGTTCGCCAGTCTCTGACTTGATTCTCAGTGTGGTGACATTCCGGGAACTCGGGGCAGGCATGTTCTCCTCACTCTCAAGCCTGTTGACACCAAAAATAAATAAAAATGTCATAATTTCTCTCTCTGTTGGACCAGTCTCAATTACTGTTCAATAGGATATCTGCAATTTCTCAAGCAGGTAGAATTCAGGCTAGATTCTTGTTCAATAGTAAGGGGAGGCATTACCACAATGCTTAGCTAGCTAAACTAGTAAAAGGCCTGAAGGGTATGCAATCCAAAATGATGAATGTTTTATCAGAGAATACAAATATTTTACCATATTCTTGGCTGTAGACTTGAATAAAATGGGTAAACATATTGCATCAGTATGATTAATACTCGGTAGCTCTAGAGAGAGACAAAAAGTTGTATTTTAATACAGTATCAGGCTCTGCATCCCAACCCAAGGTAGATAACTCTATGTTATTTAGCACTGCTGGCTACAAAACTGCAATACTGCACAGTTTTCAAGTTACAGAATAGTTTCCATCCAAACAGTAAATGACTACAATGGCAATTAAGACAAATCTAAAACGCACTACTGTAAATACCATCATTATATTGTGGAACATGGGGTACTTACCTCTTCTTCATATCGGTCGTCACTGGTGTTTCCACGACTATAACACCAGACTGCTTGCTGTAACTGCTGGCTCCCCCGTCCTACAGAGAAGAAACATGACGTATGTACAACGTTCACTAACACAGGAAAGGCCTATATACTCTTGCATATAGCAATAACGACAGTATTGTTGCCTGTACTTCAATGAACGTCATAGAAGTCACTGTCTTTCATAAGACCATAACATCGAGGTCATTATCTTTCATAACAATGGTTGATTGTTTTTCTGTCATCATGCGATTGTTCTTCAGTCGTCATATCATTGTTCTTCAGGCATCATGTCACATCACTTAGTTACTGCATACCTAGTTATGTTCGCTGATATAAATTAGTTCTTACTAAAACGTTAATTTCTCGTTATCCAAACTTGTTGTCTGTTGTTTTTAGTGACTGTCATTATAAGAAATGAGTGCTGAGTCATTAGCATTCATTGTTCCATGAAGCTAATGGGTCACGAGACCAAATTTACCATGAAGAACTTCGCACATCATGGAATTTGGTCTTGTGACCCATTAGCTTCATGGCACAATGAATGCTAATGCCTCAACATTCATTTCTTAAATGAAATTTTCCATGGCATTAGTAAAGCCAGTGCTCACAGGTTTACTGAAACATTCAACGCTACAGATGTTGCAGGTTTCCTCTTGCCATAATCCAACAAGACGCGATACAAGTGAACAAATCTTGAAAGTGACTCTAAAGCCTCATAATTTAAATAAATAAATAAAAACAACATATATGCATTTGTAGAGTTTGACATCCACCTTTTACAGTGCTCTGTGCACTGCCAATGAAACTGCTGGATGTAATGAGAATGAAAGTGAAGCACAGCAAAACTAACGGATACCGACCTGCAGCTGATTGCCTAATGTGCTTCTAATGTCGATGACTCGGCCTTGTTTCACCACATTGGCCGGGAGCTTGTTGAGGAATTGTTCTATCGACAGCCGAGGTCCTGCAACCAAGGTAGAAAGAGTAAGACGTCAGTGTCAACTTTACCATATGAACAGTTATAGTCTTTAAAATCTACCTTCATTGAAAGCTATGTTATTCTTGGTGTAAAGCAAATAACAATGCTATAATTAAGGCAAAATTAGTACTAGTTATAGACTGGTTTCGTATCACAGACACAATGTGAGTTAACTATTGGTACAAAGGTATGGGAAGCAGTATACAAGATTATTTATTGTCACCTGGCTTTCCATATCTATACTACTCCTATATACATTGACATGTACAGGATTTAGCAAGAAGCCATCTGATTGGCTAATAGCAGAGTTCAGGAAAGGTTACTTAAACAGAGTTTCTTTAGATCTTGCTAATGGAAAAGTAGTGGAAAAGAACCATGACTTGATTATTATTTGATTAGATTCTGAAGTCAATAATTTTAATATTGTTAATATTGTGAAACTTAGATTGAAATTAAGACAGTTTGTACACTAACTTTTGTGAAATTAATGTGTTCAATTAGTTCGTACCTGGGAGTTGACTAATGACCTCTCCTGAACCAGACAAGGAAACTGACGTATCTGAACTGTGACCTCTGTACTGTGTTGTCTTGTCCAGGTTGCTAGGCACCAACCGTGATGGCTGTGTAGTTCCTCCCAGTGTCTGTCCAACACCCCCAAACAGTGTGCGATGCCGACTGTTGTCAAAAGACACTTTCCGCATATCAGATATCTAGAAAACATACAAATACTATGTCTGAAAGATGACAATAATGCATATCATTAACCCTTTCCCAGCTGGATTAGACACAGGTACATCTCTTCAGGGCATCTCCAGTTGCTTTCAACATGGAGATGGTTAAAACATTATTTTAAAAACAAAATGTAGTTTACAGTCACTTTCAAGATTATTTCCTTCCGTTCATATCACAGCTTATCAGAACTATATTAGGATTTGAACATAAGTTGAAAATTAGATTTAATGTTATTTTCACAAACAATATTCACGTACCTTGAATGGTATTCCGTCAGGATATCTGTTCTGAAGTTCCGATGGAAAGTAGCCGTCAAGAAGATCTTTGATACAGGTCTGCGTCTCGGGGTCTGAGTACGGTCTGAACGGACCGCTGTACATCACCATTCCATTGGCATACAAGGTCAGTGACACAGGGTCAGGTATCTGCACGGAAACAACAAACACAATGACAAATTACAGGATAAGGGGAACCACAGATGTTGTGTGAAAGAAGAAAAATAATAGCATATATTTCAAATATGTAATATACAAATCTTGCATAAAAATAAAAAAAAAATAAAAATAAAATAAAAATAGTCAAATCAAGAAAGCAATTATATTTCACCTATCATTGTAAATGAGCGAAAGTAACCTGCAGAGATTTTAAACTCAATTACCAGATCACATTGAAAAGGTTTACTGATAATACATCTCGAGTTACAGTAATGAGTGCTAAACACAGCCTGAGGACTGACAGAATACCTTGAGTCGAGCGCCGTCCACAGTACGCTGGATCTTCGCCACGCCATCGCCCGCTAGGACATTCAGATCTCTCACGTTCTCAATCAGTCGGTCAAAGTCTATGTGGACTGTGGGTTGTCTGGACACAGATGATCCTAAATACACCAGACAAGAAAACAATCATTATTTCATTATGCTTTCAAAAGTTATATAATAAAAACAGATTAAAAAAATAATTCGGATATTTATGAAATGCTAAAGTAAACTTGTCACACATTCTCTAAATGATACAATATCTCATTAAAAAAAATAATTAATATGGGGTTTAGAGAAACAGATCTATGTTTATCTAAAAGGAAGAAGTATATTTAGTTTGCTTTGTTGCAAGTGCTGATACTTTAACTCTCTCCATGCTAGAGATGCCATACAAATCAGTTCCTGTGCCAAAATCAGCAGGGAGAGGGCTAATTTAAAAGAGAGAGAGAGAGAGAAAGAGAGAGAGAGAGATACCTGGTCTCCACAGTTCCTCCTCACTGCTGCCGCTGGAGTCTCTCTCCTCCAGGTAAACATCTGAGTTGGGGTCACACTTCTCCCCCACCCACACCATGCCGTAGTCAGTCAGGAACGCCTACAGGAACAGGATAGCAGGTGATGTTAACAGTTGGAGAAAGACCAGAATGATCCAGGAAGGTATTGAGTGACCAAACCAAGTCAAATCAAACATCAACTACCGTTAACGGTCAAAAGAATGATCAGAATGATCAAGTAGGGTATGGGATGATTAAGTCAGAACAAACAACAACAAACAGTCAGGAGAATGACCAGAATGATCAAGTAAGGTATTGGATAACCAAGTCAGAACAAACAATAACTAATAGTCAGATGAATTACTAGAATGCCAGAATGATCAAACAATAACTTTTAGTTTAATGAAAATATAGATTGAATGCAAAGAAAGTATATGTTACAGTTATCTTCACAACATGCTATTACAGAGTAGAATTATAGGAACTAACAACAACGAATAATTTGGATGAAATTCAACACATATATATTCCCACGTTTCATGTACCCATCCTAATACAACAACAATAAGTAAGTCAATGTTACCTACCTCCATCTCATGAACCTGTTGTTGAAGCAGCAGACATTTCTTCTCCAACTGCTGGTTCTTTTCAGCAGAATTATCTCCCCCTGAAAACAATATGTTTGTTTGTTACACACATGAATAACACCATTGAAGGACTCACAATATGACAGACAGAATACCTTGACGGCGTAACTTTGGTGAGGACTGTCATTTAAATTGCTACTAGACTGATTGACATAGTCATACTCATAGAGAAGAGTTATGTGAATATATTAAAAATAAAATTATGAATAACATGAAAAATCACCTTGTGTTTTGTGAAATATGCTCAGTTTGTCATTTAAGATCCGTACTTTCTTTTCCTGTAAAGAAAGGGATTGCAAAATATACAAATCAAAATCATCAAATGAATGTTTAAATCATCATATGGTCATACATCTGAGTACAGAATCTGTGACATTTTATTTAACTCTCGCCAAGCTGAGATGATCTAAACAGCAGCATCTAGGCCTAATCCAGCAGGGAGAGGGTTAAAACTATCCTAAAACCTGACAACCTGTTTTAAATTATTTTATATGTCAATATATGATATTTGTAGTATGCAATAATTTACATAAAAACAACTGATGACAATGTCAATTGGACAATGACGTGTCATAAGTTTCTCACCTTCTCTGCCAACTCTCTGCTCTGATTCTGCACCTTGGACTCCAGCTGAGCGACTCGGGACATCATCAAACTCAGCAGCTCGTGATCAGAAGGAGCTGGCAAATAAATATATATAAAATATAAAATACCTCAATGATGTTGTACTTATCTACTGTGTCGGACTCCGAGGACTAGCACAGTAGTCATGGCTGTAGTTAGCTCTGGGACTTGGCTTAAATTGAATTTTTCAATGCTGTAGATGTTCTTCTGCCACAAGCTGTGATATGATCAAAATAATATTAAGAGTAGCTCTAAATCCCAATTTAAACAAAACTTCTTCTGGCCCCAAGCTGAGTATGACTTCATGCTCAAGCTCAAATTTCATATGGGAATTGTGAACAAATCGTATACAAAATGGTTTTTTTGGGTAATTTTTGTGTAATCTGGTGTTGCCTCTGTACTGTAGGTAAATGTGATTTTGCTGATAAAATTAAAATACATTCTTATTGCTAACATAGTGTAAAAGAATGGATACTCACTCATACTTATATTATTTATTATTATTTATTATTATTATTTATTATTATTTATTTGTATAAATACAAATAGTAATAAATGAACTGCTGTAACCTACTTGCACCCAGATGACCGTGGTGTTCCTGTACGAAACCTCTGGGTGACGATCGTGTTGATGATGACCCCTGCACTGAGGCGTGGCTTTCTATTTTAGGCAGACCGCCAACAAACGGGTCTCGGCTCCTCAATCTGGTGCTGGCCATACCAGTAGTGATCTCATCCAGCAGTCGACTTTCATCATCTACGGTACAACAAATAATGGACGCTAAAAATACATTAACCCTCTCCATGCTGTGTGCCTAATCTGGCAGGGAGAAGGTTAAACGTGCAAAATACAGACACATTAAACTGACAGGTTCGACAAATGCATTGAAGCACACATAGTATTATTCTAGGTATATTTTACTTTTAAAATCTGTATAAAATATCAATACATCAAAATTCTACATGGCACATGCAATATGAATTCTTATCTATAGTAGATGCATGATTTTGAACATAACATCAGAAGTGTTCAGCATCAATAACGTTGACCTCATCTTCGTCATTCGATTTTGCTCCATATCATAAGTATTTTGCTCCATATCATAAATATATGTATAGTTAAAAGGACTCATACACTTGGGAGATTTCACCTAGGCCCATTTTTATTATTGGTCATATATAATATATAGAGCAATATTAGCAAGAATACGAACTTTCAGACATGAACTGTTATCGATAGCAGGTCATTTGGAAGGAATCAATCACACTATGTGGTACAGGATCATCAGCTCTATAATTTAGATTTTGGTGTATGAGCTATAATTATTAATATAGTAAAGTTTACAGTGCTAAATAATAATGAAAGTTTACCTGTGTAGCCCGGAGTTCTGAATGGAATTGGACGTTGTCTGAAAGAAAATACATTAAATTTTAAGTTAAATAATAATTACAAAATAAATTTAGGGTAGAAATGAAATATATAACTGTAAATGTGTTGATAATTAATGATGTTAATTCATGAGTATTGTATAATGTGAATTTAGTTCAACTTGGAAGACTGGATGGAAACAGTGATGTTGATTTAATGTTATTATGAAAATGACAAAAGGATTTAAGGCATAATATCACGTACATACTGTATATTTATGGTTGTTTTGGACTAGTTCTTAGCTACAACTGCAAAGTACACTGTACATTCACTTGACATACATAAAATCATGTTTGAAATACCAAAATCCTTTCCACTGCTTATGGTAGACACAATTCCATTGCAACACCCCTTTAGACAACCTGAATATTGTCATATTTCTATTTGATTCATTATAACAATGCAAGGGGATATAACTCAAGTTGTACAACTAAAATATAATGCGTAACAGCAATATTTGCTTGCAATTCCTTCATAGATCAGTTGATGCATCAAAGACAAGATGAATAGCAGAACATTCCCTTTATTCATATAAAATATTAATATTTTGATAACTATCGAGTACTGGGGACTAAGTGCATCAGTAAACAACAACTTTTGGGTGGATAAACCAAGTGTAACTACTCTCAGATCGAAATTTCATTTGTCCACTCGACAGGTCTATCAACTGTGATAGTATACTGGTGACAGGGATTTTCGAGCGCATACGCGAATAACGCTGCTCACCTCGTTATAAGACTCTGGCGAAACTTGTTGTTATTTCCATATTGAAGCTGAACATCAATACATACTAGAAACAGTATTTTTAGTTTTTCTACAACAAACCATCACAAGGAATCATCAA
>JAUTBV010003130.1:0-22943 GCA_032361325.1 Lepetodrilus fucensis | reverse complement strand
TGAATTGTATCAAACACTAATTCAAACTGAAATTCATTGTATTTATGCTGTATTTACCTCCAGAAGATACCGTCCCGCTCTCCGAGTTGCCTATACACGACAGAAATGGGAGTCGCTTAGTGCAATTTCGTGTTGGTGTGTACAGGGGTTCCCTACGGTGTCTTTTTTCGTAGCCTGCATAGCTCAGGAATGTTGAGTTCGATCCTGACTTCTGTCAAGATATTTTACAATATGGAAATGATAGTTGTTTGAAAAGTACAAGTAGAAAACATTACAATAAATATGCTGAGATAGCTATCCATTATTTATTAAGATAATGGAGCGATAGCTGTCCATTCCTGAGAAATAATGGAGCGATATTCAATGGATAAAAATGGCAACTGTATTTTAAATACAGCTATTCTTCATCCTCCAAAACAATTCAGTTAGTCCTGCAATTCATGGTTTGTTGACATATTGTATGGTCAAACGTATTCTACCTGAAAGTATGTACATTTGGTTTGTTTACACAAGTAGCCCTACATGTTCCGCATGACACACTGGTTTTCAATATTTTAGTATCTTATTTATATATTTTTTACTTCAATGAATTAAAAAATATAGAGACAAAAGAATGGAAATACTGAAACCCAATGGGGCATGTGGAAAATGTAGCGTATACATATATTAATAAAGAACATAATGTACATACTTTTCCGTAATCACTCGTATCGAGTGGATTATTGTAATTATTCAACATACTCATTTTAATGGAATAAAAAATGGAAAACTGCTGAAAACGTATGATGTCAAATCGGCAAATATCACTTTTGACAAAAACAACGCTGTTGATTACGGAAACGTTACGTTATTCCACAGTAGAAATCCACCACGTATGTTCAATATTGTGTATATATATATACCCCCTCTTCCGGTCTCGTTGCCATGGTTTCTTTTGTTCTAAGCGTACGTGTATATCCGGATACACGTACACGTTTTCAGAGAAAGTGTACGTAATATCAGATATGAACATACACTTTTTCAATGCATTAATTAGTTCATTTCGGAGAAAGTGTACGAATATCGGAAAGACAAGTGCACGTTCCCTTCATCGAGTTGTGCCCGAACCTGGGATCGAACCAGTCTGGTGTTCAAAACAATATCTTGATTTTCACAGCCACTACCACGGGACCAAATAGCTGACTGAAGATAAGACCATTCGTTTATCTAGTTATGACTGATTCAAGAAAGTCACGTGGCTATGATGTCACGTACACATGCTACAACAAATCCACGTGCAACATGAAATAATTGTTCACCCAAAAACATGAACAGTTGATAAGGGTCCCCATGGGTGATCTTGCGGGTCGGTGATCTATTACAACTTACTCTATGTTATACATTTATTTTCTCAGAAATTACACAGATATTACATTTAAATTGTATGCCATGTAGTACATGACCGGAAGAGGGGTATAAGACAGTTACATCCACACTTTCCTCGGTGTATCGGTCAATATCCTAACAGTTTTGGTCGTGATGCCTCCTTAGCTACCACCTCTGAGGTCCCACGAACAAAACTGTAGGGATATTGACCAATACACCTCAGAAAGTGTGGATGTAACTATTACATATCGCTACAGACAATGTATTGACGTCATAGGTTCATTGTGACGTCACAGAGGTAACGTCCCAAATTTGCCAGTCTCAACATAGAATTTGATCATCTGTGGCAATAAATAGTAGGGCTGCATATTGGCCTCAGTTTTGTATTGCGATATATTGCAATATGATAACATGTATTGCTATGTGTATTGCAATATATTGGAAACCAAAAAAATATCAAATTGTGTCATTATATTTGGTCTGGAAAATGTGTAAACTTAACAATGGAAGATACATAGGGTAGGTAACATTGTTGAGATAAATATAACATGAAACTCATCCGATAAATCAGTCTCGTTGGATACAATATTAATAAAAAAAGTAATGATTTTTATCCCATTGTTAGCAAAAAATAAGATTCAACCATTATATATAAATGCTGGCAATATACTGTTGCATATGCCGTTGTGTATTGTGGTTTACCAGTCATAGTACCATATAGTCCTACTACGGACCATATACTATTTTGGCAGTATGGATACCTGAGTATTCAAACTTTTGAGACACTAGTACAATTTTATGCATGATTTATAAATGAACCTCAGACAACTGAATTATTTGATACTGTCTTATTATTTCTAAGTAAGTGATGACATATAATGATTACCTAATTCAGTTATAAATTGTCACAAACAATTAGTATGTGTGGTACATGGTTAAGTATTATTGCTAACCCTGTCTATAATGATAGAAAAAGCAGGTATCTGATTTGTAGTTTTGTTAATGTAATGTTTTTGTTTTTCAGAAATGAAGCTTCTTCACAATATGGCAACATCATGTATGATAGAAGGATTGTTCGTGGCAACACATATGCACAGCATACACTACCAGCAGTAAGCATTTATTAATATCTGTACTAGTCATGGGAATCGGTTGGGATTTCAAAATCGGTTACTATCGGATGGACTCAACCGATCAATCATCGGTTGCATAATCGGTTAGGTCTAGCATAAAGAGAATTAAAGTAAATACATGTACTATTTTTTTTATTGCAAGTTGTTTACTGAATAACATCTTGAACATCGACATTTATTAGGTAGAAACTGTTTTAATAGAATATGTGAACCCACCTTCACAGGAACATATTAGTCTGCTGTTCAGAAAGTTAAAAAAACAAATACGGAAATCTCAATTGGAACTATTTTTAGAATATTATATTATCGTAATCGATTATCGCATCGGTTAAGGGTAACCCACTAATCATCAATTATAATCAATCCAGGGCTCTGGACTAACATATGCCTGACGTACAGGGGCAAGTTAAATTGCACTGCGGGCAACCTACTTTTTAACATTGTGCACCTTTGATGCTTGCCCCGACTTGCTCTGCGGGCAAGTAACTCAGAATGTTAGTCTAGAGCCCTGTACCCAGTTGGCTATAATATCGGGGTTAGAAGTTCTCACTCGCCCGGTGGCATGATCCATTTCTCCAAATGTTTTACCGTTAAGTTCTAACCCTACGATATCACAGGAGTTAAAAATCAAACTTCTAAAAATACAATATTTAGAAATGCATTTTTTTTTATGTCATATCACTTACTGACTTTTGAAGAATATTCATGGAATTCATGTTATTGTTATTTTCGTTGTTAATTTTATTGTTGTATTTATTTATGTTTTTTATTTAATATTATTTATATTATTGGGGCAGGTGGTAGTTGAACGTTGGACTTTGGAATTATTATTATTTGTTTTATTATTATTTATTGTATTTGTAGCGTTTGTAGCATTATTATTATTATTTGTATTATTATTGTTGTTATTATTACAATTAGAACTTGTGTTTGTTTACAGAATTCCCAGAGGAATTCAGGCTGACGCCCGCAGGTCTACCACAAAGGACCCCCAGCACCTCAACCGCCGGCACCTCTC
The DNA here is from genome assembly GCA_032361325.1 of Lepetodrilus fucensis. Lineage (NCBI taxonomy): Eukaryota > Metazoa > Mollusca > Gastropoda > Lepetellida > Lepetodrilidae > Lepetodrilus > Lepetodrilus fucensis. The sequence continues at coordinate 19,427 of JAUTBV010003130.1, read as the reverse complement.
ACAACGCCACTCAAACCGTCACGGCGGCAAGCGACACCGATGACCAAAACACCCCCACTAACAACGACCCCACGGAGAGACCCAGCACCTCGCAAGGTGGAGATAACTCTGGCCTCGCCTCGGACAATGTCGTGAAGGAAAGGATTCAAGGGGAGCCAACTGAGGACGAGCCTCCGAAGAGGAGGGGAAGGTGGGGCTTGAAAGCGAAAGAGCCAATCATGGAGAAGCCGCTGCTCTATTCGCTGAATCCGTTCTGCGTTCCAGTCGGGGTCCTGAAGCTGAAGGAGAAGAAGACGAAAGCCAAACCTACTCAATGATGATTATTGAAAATAAAATATTTGTTTTTATTAAAGTTGAGAGATTTTATTTTTGTTTTAATTAAAAATCGAGAGCATCCACACAAAAGATTCATTTTATCAATGCATTATGCCGCAGCAGGAATATATCGCCCATATGCACTGTTTAAACCTCCAGCAATTTCACTGCCAGACATGAGGACTGGTAAGTAAAAAAAAAAATAAAAAAAATATGCACGTGCAAGGCTAAACTTCACCAGTCCTTGCTGAAAATAACCTGTCGCGGGCATGCGGACAGGCTCTATTTCGAACACTGCCATATGCGACCACAACACACATGAAAAACCCATACAGATCATGATTTGACTTGATTAATCTTGAAAGTTCAAACAAACAAATTGTGCAATCAGTAATTGGGGTTGTCAGCAGGATTGGGAAGCAGGATGCCAGGTGGCCATCCTGTTTGGCGTTTAAGATTATTCCAGTTAAATCACGATTTGTAAGGTTTTTTCTTTTGTGCGTTTCATCATGTGGGTTCCTGCAGTGACATTAAACTCCATATTCACTCACTCACTCGTCGTGTGGGTGATAGATTCCCACTGTTGACGTAAAACAATATTATCCTACCTTTCATGTCAGTTCCTTCTGTTTTTACAGATAGTACACATTTCCATATTCCCCCGCCTGGGAGGTTTACAAATAATTATCTTATTACCCGCTGCTATGACAACGGCATAATGTCTTTACATAGGAGTCGAGGGCAGACGTCACAATGATATATGGCGCTGTGTGTAAAGTACGGCCAAAATGGCCTACGACTTTTTCAGGCAGACAAACGTTTTGATTGAATTTAGATATCATGTTCACGTACAGCAACATGACGGTAGGATAAATTCTACCGTCCAACGGCTTGGGGTACAAGGGCTCTCAAGCGGGGTACATCATTCCATATACCCCTCGTGACGAGTTGACAACTTGTATTATTCACTCATTGTTTTTGTACTGGGATGGATTTCCACTAGATGCAGTTTGTGACTTGTCAAATGTCTGAGGACATGTATGAGCTCATCCAAAATGAGTATTTTCCTCCCTCTGCATAAAATATTTACTATATGAACATTTGGATATATTTATATAAACAAATGTTTTATTTATTGTGTAAACAATATCATTTAAAAAAGTATACAAATAAGAAATTAACTCTCTCCATGCTGAAGGCATCTGGAGATGTGTCTGCTAATAGCAGCAGGGAGAGGATTAATGTTTTCGTTTTTCTTTTTCATCCATAAAGCTATGAAATATGGGTATTGACAGTGTTCGAAATAGAGCCCGTCCGCATGCCCGTGATGGGTTAATTTCAGCGAGGACTGGCAACGTTTTATTCTTGCATGCCAGCATGTCGTGTTACTTTTTGTTTTTCAAGATGTATATCGTCGATCACTGGCCAACATGTATGAGGACAGGTAGCTTCTCAGACTTGCCAGTCTTCATGTCTGGCAGTGAAATTGCTGGAGTTTTATACAGTGGTATTGATGCAATTCATGCTAATTGGTGATGCTCGCTCACTGGACTATCGTGCCACATTTAGAACAAGTATGTACCGTTATGCCAGTTGGACAATAATCTGGATATTGTTTCTCGAAGCTTGTGTGTCTAGTACAATACCATAAGGACTCTTGTAGCCATCTCATACATGGGGATCATGCACTTACGAGAGCACTATGGTCTTGTATGGATATGAGAGCTTTGAGAAACGATACCCTGGTTCCTAACCAACCAGGCCCCGAGATTACAAAATTCTGAGTTGAGTATGAAGTCATTCTCAGAAAGATTTGTAATCTCGGAGCCAGTCCTTGCTTTATCACTTTAACCCTCTTCCTGCTGAAGGCGACTTAAGTTGCCCGATCACATGCAGAAATAGAACACTGATTTTATTCAGTAGGTACAACCAGTACCCTTTCCTCATCTTTAGATATATCATGGCTCAGTCTGGGATCAAAACATTGATTTGAGAAAATTCCCAAAAGGTACCGGAATGTGAATGTCCAAATTCATATCTTCCATTTTCTCTTTCTCTCCTGATTTTGTAGTTTAGGCATTCCAATATTTAGATCGTCGCAAATGAATATTAAATTACTAATATTTGAAAAGTAAAATGGCATCTGAATATTCGAACACGTTTGTAGAAGAGTTGTAGGTAGATTGCATGTTTTCCCATACCTTTGACACATTAGTGGTGTTTCATTCAGTCCAAGGCACACATTCTGGACACATAATAAAAATGACTACACATATATAAGAGTATCATGATTTTATTAGTACTTTGAATATCACAAAACAGAATTATTGTATGAATACTGGTATACCACAGACAAAATTGAAATTGTGATATAAAATATAATTGTGTATGTACTGTATTTCATATAGTATTCATAGATGATAGTTGACTAAAATTCCCACACTTATGTGTCCATATGAAAAGTTGAGTAGCATAGTTTAAAGTTATATGTATACTGTCGACTATGGGTGAACTATTCCCAATTGCGACGAAAAGCAATCAAGATATGTATACTATTACATATGTAAATATTATATACATATATAGTAAATGCATAATAGTTTGAATATCATATTGGAGGAATCGCCACTCAATTCTAATAAAAGTCTTGTGATTACCGCTACATTGGATTGAAAATATTGCAAGTTATGTAACATTCACCCACACTAGTCTCTTGCCCCACTTAATTGTAATAAATGCAAGAGCTAGGCAACATTGTTCAGATGTTGGGAGAGTATGTAACAGACACCACTATGAAACAAAAGAGTACATTTGGGTTATAATTTGACAGACCATATGTAATATCATACATATCAATACAACAAATAAAACACATTGTGCGGTTTACACGAGATGATGAAAACAAAAATATAACAATCTTGACAGTTTTCACAAAGGTCTCTTATTCACTAATAGCAGCCGCACACTAGTGATTTCTGTCACCGATTCCTGTCGGGTTTCGATCAAAACATGCTAGATATTGTGTGATCGGTCGGCGAGACTGCGAGACGGGATGTAGCGCAGTGGTAGAATGTTGAACTTCGGAGCCAAAGGTTCCAGGTTCAAATCCCGTCCCGGGGGGCCTGGCATCAATGTTTGCGAACGTTACCTTTCTGACACGATATTGATATGATGCACTGACTGTAGAGTGGCAATGCAGTTATCATCCTTGGTCTTGTCAGTACCAGTTGGTGCTCGCAGGTTTACGGATGTTGTGGGTTTCCTCCTGCCCTACACTGCAAAGAGAGCGCTATGGTCCCTTAGCGGATAAGAGAGCTTTGTGAAAGGATACTCTGGTCTGTATTTCATGAATGGGTCTTTCAACTTCCCGACGCATACAGTCACAGATTATATATTGTATTTGGAGGTACAAATATGATTCTATGTACGACAAGTGACTACTTTGCAGTTGCAGCTTTGAACTAGTCCAAAACGAGCATAAATATATGTGATTGTATGCCTTTTAATCAACGGTGTATGCAATAATTTAAGCCATGACTATTTGACTACTCTACGACCCTGAGGTATCGTGTACGAAACAGCAAAAAGATAACCTCGACTCCAGTCATACCAATACGATAGTCTCGTGCGATAAAGTTGGAGTTCAGGCCTGCGTTCCACGAAAGGGGTGTACATTTACGCGAAGCACATGTAAATCTCTTCATGCACTCCGTGCTTTATGTCCGGCGTAAATATACGCCCCTTTCGTGAAACGCAGGTCAGGTTACTTTTGGGTTTCGTAAAGGAGAACCTTGCCCAATCGAAGAAGAGTCCTCACGTAACCCTCTCACTTCTGAAGGAAACCTGAATATTGCAGAGCAATGATTTTGATTAATCCAGCAGAGAGAGGGTTAAGATGCCACAAGGGAGGATGTCATTATAATGCCCAGAGAATTATTACAGAAATTGCCCATTCATCAATAGAATCATTCATATCCAAAACAATCTAATCAGCACATAGGTTCTGCGATATACAATCTCGTAACATACATAGGACATCCAATAACACGAGCCGTAACAACCAGGTAATATGGCACAAAAAAAGAAAATACATGTACCCAGCATGATTAACAACAGCATTGATCATTTCCGCATATTTACATAAAAGCTTCATACCATCATACCGTGATAAAACTATCAATGGAACACATTATTTTCTTTGGTTTTTGCGTAAATACAAATACAACGTGTAAAACGTGTATTTTTCACCATCCACAAGGAATATTCATCCATTTTGAATTGAACCAATTCTTTGGAGACTTCACGACTTCAAACATTCATAATGCATAGATCGTCAGTTATTAGTAATGACTATCGAGGAATGATTGCAGCATAGAAAAGAGGATTATCTTCCCTTTTCTGAAATATTCATAGAAACATGTAGGATATGTCATATACACAGGTTCTTTTCAATTCATTTGTGGTTAAAACAATGTCCAATCACAGTAAATGGTCTCTGAAAAATTCTTGGGAATTCTGTATGGACAATAACTCAACGATATATATGGGTAAATATTCTGGAAATTCTTAGAAATTATGCATCGGCAGATTAATGCTTCTGCAATTCCCAGTGTGGATAAAGACAAATGACATAATAGTTCATAGGAAAATCTTGGGGGAACTTCTTGTGGAATTTGTCGGTGTAGACTTAACTAGCCCAGTAGGACTTTGTTCATCCGTTGCCGGGCAGCGTCGGGCTCGGAGTCGCTGTCACCATCTGCACCGCAGACGGTGGGCCGTGTGGTGGTGCATGTAGGTGAGCACAGGTACTGCAGCAACGGAAGGCGGTACTTGCCGCAGAAGTCGACGAACTTAATGTGCTCCACCCTCGATGTGAAGTACACTCCTACAACAGAACGTTTCGTAAATATTAGTATTATAAACATTTATGTTTACCGAATTCACGTCAAAAATAGGATAACTGTATCCATAGAAACCCTAATTTTCTAAAAATTGCTTATGGCAGGCATCCTCAAGTTTTTAATTCTACATGTTCTGGCGATTCAGAATCAACCATAACCCATTGTGGGACCTCCATACCAGTGCAAAGTTACCTAAAAATAAATCCATTTGGCTGCCGGATTGTGAATTGTAAAACTGGATTTTTGACCAGGGATGGAATTGACGATATGAATTTTATTAAAAAAATAATTATAACAGTCTAAATTTCTTGACTAGCACTTTGGATGATATGTGAATTAAACATGTGAAAATGATTGGGTAGTGAATGAGTGAATGGCTTCTGTACCTTTACACTTGGCGTTGACACATCTCTGCGCGGAATCGAGATATCGCCCCAGGTTCTCAGGCAAATCCTGATAGCTGTACGCTATCTTCTCTACCTTCACGCATCGGCCAGACAGCTCGAGCAATGTGGGCGGGTTGTAGACTAGGTCCTGGACGAAGCGTTTGACCAGCGGGTTGCTACGGAGACTCAGCTCTACCAGGTTCAAGGACACGATTTCCTGCGGAAGCGTGGACAGCTGGTTGTTGTGGAGGGTCAGTGATTGCAGCTGCCGCAGGTTGATCATGGTGGGTGGGAGAGACTGTAGCTGGTTGTCGCACAGCACCAGGGCGATCAGACTGTACATGTAGCCCACCTCAGCAGGGATCTCCACTAAGCGGTTGCCGCCCAAGTACAACACTTCCAGTCTGGAAATATAAAAATATAGGAAGTGTAAAATTACGACGCAAAATTTCGAAAATATGATAATTAACCCATGTCAAAGGCATAATATCACAGTTGATTGACCTGTATAAAGGCAACGTTTTCTCACAATTCCTTCATAGTTCAGTTGATGCATCACAGACAAGATAAATAGCGGAACGTTCCCTATATTCATATAAAATTAATATTTTGATAACTATTGAGTACTGGGGACTAAGTACATCAGTAAATAACAACTTTTGGGTGGATAAATCAAGTGTAATTAGTCTCAGATCGAAATTTGTTTGTTTGTCCATTATACAGGTAAATCAACTGTGATTATTATGCCTTTAAATTGAGCAAATTAGAACTCAAATTCTAGCATAGAAATGAGATATTTTACATCATCAAAAATAAGTTATAACCCTCGATACAAAACCACAATTCAAATTTCATATTACTTTGTCCTTGCATTTCTTGCTTACTATAATCTTGCATAATATTTTACACCTTGCAATGCACTTTAGGAATTCATTCCTTGAGCATGTTGAAAAATATGCAGATTTTGTGCCAGGGGCGAACACTACAACTGTCAGAATGATGGAGAGTTATTCTGTTTTCAACTTCAAGTATAATGTATGACTATCGACAAAGCTGATGATCTGTCTAGGAATATGTAGCTACATACAAGTAATAAAATGAACAATTAATATTTTGGAGTTTCGCCATTTAACATTTTTTTAAATTAAAAACTACATGTATTAATTTAGAATATATTATTATGGAAATACTGTAGACCTCGTATATAACGTATTAATATTGGGACCGGCGATTTTTGTCCGTTACATGTGAAGTCTTGTTATATGCATATACTAGTATACCGTAATTAGCGTTAGACAGGAACGGGAATTCCAGATTCAATATATTATAGGTGAATGTTTGGTAAATATGTGAGGCCGTTATATGAGAGTTCTACTGTATTTGGGTTTTTAAAAATGTATATAAAATTATGTGCAACCAGCATTATTTTCTTGCAATTTGAAAAAAGCATTCATTGATGTTATGTACTTTTAATTTTAAAATATGCATGTTCATGATTGATACTACATTCTCATGACTTGTTTTCATAAACATGATAAAGAGTAAACATGTTGAAAGTGCCTTTAGCTGTCTAATAATCTACAACCACCATCTAAATTTGAAAATAATCCATCTGTGAAAGAAAGGAGACAACGAAACCGCTACTCTGAGTGTCTGTGCTTAGACTGTTGACCGATATAACAATGCATGACAAACTTGATACTACACGTACATCCAAAACATCTATTAGATATATTCACGCCAATAAAGAAATAAATTATTTTGGGGAAAATATAATCTTATAGTATTGTCCCGAGACGTTGGGTCAAGGTCAGGTATGCTATTTATGAATGTCTCTTGACGTCACTTAATACGGGTGGCTTGTGGGCTGACAAAGGTTTTGTGATGTTGTGACGTCATTAGATATTGGATGAATGTGACAGTTGTATAGTTATTAACCCTCTCCCTGCTGAAGGCGAGTTAAGTTGCCCAATCACATGTATGCAGAAATAGAAGACTTTGATTTTTATTCAGCAGGTGAGTGAGTGAGTGAATATAGAGTTTAACGTCGCTGCGGGTATTCAGCAGGGAGAAGGTTAAAGGGACACTGTAACCTAAGCACTGCTCACAGTAATATGTTTACTTCCGAACTTGTTTTCAGAATCATGTGGCATCTTGTTGGTTGCCTGTGCAAGGTTAGGCCAAACATTCGGGGAAAAAATTTTGACAGATTTGTTAACTCTCTCCATGCTGAAGGCAACCAGAGACGCTCCAAATATGTGCATAATCCATCCAAACTACTAATACTATTGTTTTGTCTGGAAAGTTAATAATACGAAAGTTGTGGCAATTTTGGAATTGCACGTTTTAAACTAATAAAAATCGATGCAGGTATTTTTCATTAAAATCACTACAGGTATGTCATAATATAATGCTTCATCATGTAAGACATTTATGGATATTTCTAGCAATTTGGTTGGTCTAGAATTTAGTAGAAATATTAAAATGTTCAGGGATGAAAGTATTTCAAAGTAATGAGGTTTTCGGTAATGAATTTCAAGAAATTTATCCTGAACTTAGAATAATTGAGGATATTAAGTTGGATAAATATCATAATAAATAGTTGATCCAGTCTGTCATCTTGTCATACAAGCATGGAGTATGCAGCGGCTCACGCTATCAGCTGGCGATCTACAAATACACAGACTGGAGTACGTAGTGATGTCAAGCAATGTGATGTCACATCAAGCCTGTGGACATCACAACAGATGACTTCATCATGGTCATTCAATCTTATCACCATGATCACAGTTCATTGTCGTTTCAACTTCAAGGCTCCAATAAAAGGTGTAACAAAATTGCAACGTTTTTCGAGTCACCCATTTCAATCTTATGAATGGGAAATTTTCACCACCATCATTTGTGCTAGCAAGAAAGAGTTTATTAATATTATATTATATCGCATTTTGAAATTTGTAGTTATTGAAATACATACAAAACCGACATAGTACTGAATTGGGTATGAAGCTTCCGTCTGGCAGCAAATTCAAATAATTTAGTGGTTTATAACCTATAGTATAGGTGCAAATTTGTTAGGCCATTTCAAACGTTATGTTGTGATTGTTTCGACTTTTGGATAACAGGTATTAGAAGGAAACCCAGCTCAGCTGTGATTGGAAGCATTCATGATTCACTAATCACTTGATTGGAACCGACCTTGTAACTGGGCTCCCGCCACAATATAAAGCGTTGACCTTACAATAGTTCTGAGCAACAGGACCCTGCTCAACTATAATCATAATTAGGTGATTAATGACCTGATTACCCTAAACTTTACTCTTAAAGTTGAATGAGGTTTTAGGTAAGATATTTAAGGAATTCACTGTAATTTATTAACCATTGCTGTTTATTGATTTTAAATTTATTTGGTTTAGTTGGGGTTTAGGTCCAGGGTCACTTTCTAGAATCTTTCACTAATATCACGACTTGTCAGTTTGTGGCAATAGAACACCCGCAACATCCGTAGCACTGAATGTTGCAGTAAACCTGCGAGCACCGGCTGGTTCTGACAAGACCAAGGATGATAACTGCATTGATCATGTTGATAGATAGTGCATCCTACCACGCATTAGAAATGCAACTTTCGCGAATATTGATGTCAGTGGGATCTGAACCTGGAATATTCTACCACTGCGCTACATCCCGCCCCGCTTGTTCTTGAGGACAGTAACTGAAAGGTAGTTGACAAGTCAGCGATAGAAACTAACTTTAAAACTTACTGTTGTGAATTTCTACTAGTCCTTAGCCTATGCCTACCTGCTTGTCCTTCATTAATTTTGTTGAGTACAAATGCTATTATATAGCATCATTAAATTACTGCATACACATTTAGAGAATTTCATAATATTATAAATTATTAGTTCAATGATATCTAAAAGTTCTAGTATTGACCCCCTTGTCCTATCAGGCATTAGACTCTGACCATCTACGTTGGGTATGACTAGTAGGTATGACCAATCGAATGTCTGATAGCAAAAGGAGGGCACATGACCACCAGCTGACCACTAGTTTAAGCAATATATTAGTCCTTGTCAGACACTTTATGACAAATTTTGTGGTGGTTTTTTTTAGTTTTTACAGATTTTGACATTTTCTGAAAAAAAGGCATTTCACTTCAATATTGACAATTTTTTTAAACAAAAAGTACAAAATCATTAAAAATAGAAATAAAATACCATGAAAAGTCTTTGACAAGGACTAGGTAAATATAAGCTAATGTTACTCATTGTCCTGTTGTTAATCTTGGACACTGTTGTGAAATAAAACAATCAAATACAATGTATTCTTGTCTTGTATGCTTGCAAGTGAGTGAGTGAATATAGAGTTTAACGTCGCTGCGGGAATCTTTCACCCATTTGCAACGAGTATGCTTGCAAGAATTCACTGTTAAAACAATATTCAACAATGTTTAATAATATTACTTAAAAGATGAACAGTGTAAACACGGTAAACAATGTTCAGTATCATAGCTATTAGCAAAATAACAAAGTATTAATGACTATTTACAATGTATAACAAAGTTCAATATTGTTTAACTGAAGTTAAATTATTCCATAGTATTTTCACTACTAGATATTTTACTAAAATTATTATTTTATTTTGTATTAAAGGCATAATATCACAGTTGATTGACCTGTATAATGGACAAACAAATTTCAATCTGAGACTAATTACGCTTGATTTATCCACCCAAAAGTTGTTATTTACTTATGTACTTAATCCCTAGTACTCGATAGTTATCAGAATATTAATATTTTATATGCAAAAAGGGAACGTTCCACTATTTATCTTCTTTGATACATCAACTGATCTAGGAAGGAATCTGCGAGCAAACATTAGAGTTATGTCCCCTTTGCATGATATGTAATAAAGCAAAGCCATTCCATACAGAGCATATTTAGGTTGTCTATCCATGGAGATTGCAATGGAGATTTGTCAACCACACAGCGGTGGAAAGCTTTTTGGAAGTACAAACATGATTATATGTATGTCAACTTTTGTCAAGTGAATGCAGTTATATCTAAGAGTAAGAACTAGTCCAAAACGACCATAAACATCTGTGATATTATGCCTTTAAATTCTGGCAGGAAATGTTATAAATCCCTCTGGTGTTCAAATATACTAGTACTGGTATGTAAATTGCTGTTACATGACAGAATGCCCAGTCTGAATGGCATCCCTCTGCATAATACGAAGTTGTAATTTTGGATCTGGTTGGGTACAAGTATTTCTTCATGCTGTGCCAAATTTGAATGATCTGCATTAAGTAGTTTTTAATTAACGGTACCAAACAGGTGCCCGTTGCACAACACTCTTGTAGTGCTACAATAGTTGTAACTGGGCTCCCGCCACAATAGAAAGCATTGACTTTACAATAGTTGTAGCCTACAAGAGTGTCGTGCAACGGGCACCAGGTTTTTAACATTACCTGCCAGATTTTATTTAAGTTACGGTATATAAGTGTCCTATTATTTTATTATTATTGTTATTATAATATATTAATAATTTCCTTCACAATGACCACCATGCTAATATTAAGCATCTGTAAGCAGCATAGTGTGAACTAGACACTATATAAATAGATTACATTTTATTTATGGATACTGTATTATATAATATATGAAATTCTTGATATTCTTTTTCTATCAATATATTTTTGTTAAGAAAAATAATAATTTTCATCATAGTAGTAATACACTAAATCATTACATGTTGATGTGTAGTTTACACAATATTGATATAGTAGTCAGTAGATATTAGTATGACATTTTCTTGTAAACATCCTTATGTTTCTGTTGCATTCTCCACAAACAGAAAAGATAGCCAATGAGACCAGTCACTAATTGCTTTGGATGGAAATCTGCTTATTTGAACACCATATCAATCTAAGTCATGTTAATGACCAAACAATCAGCTGACAGCTATTTTCTTCTTATTATCCTGACTTTCGGAAGCTATCTGCTTGTGAGGCAGCGAGAAGACTAAACGATGTCATGCAGTCATTGAGTCGACTGGACTTGTATAGATGAGTTTGCACTACAGCAGGCAAGGAGTGTTTAATAACGATCAGGACTATTACTGTTCAGGATCACACATAAGCCATGATCAAACCGTGGACGAGACCCAGGATATTTCGCTTAACATAGGAGAGGTCAGATTGAGTTGTATGCTCTTGAGAATCAATACTGATTCCATATAATATTGGGTTTTCCACGTTATGTCGCACTTTCCTATAGAGAGTAGAACCAATAGCTTGAAGAGGAGCGGGTGTTATTAGAACTCATCGAGACCAGAGCCTATTTGTCCTCTTGTAACACCTTGAGGTTCTCCAAACCTTTAGGCATATGAAGGACTCTAATGTGATAGAGCTTAAATGAATACCAAAAAAAAGTTAGTTTAGTTACAAGTACGCAAGATGTAACGGTTTGTCTAAGATTTATAGCTATATATATTAAATGAATGCATGAATAATTATTCAAAACAAAGAAAACGACAAAACATTTATATAAATTTGTCAATTTGACAATAATAATAATTTTACAAATTAATGTAATATTATGTACCGGTATGCATAAAAATCATAATTTTTACACAAAATATACGAGATGACTGATATGAACAAAACGTCAGTGATAATCATATTATGAGCAAAATAATCTTGAAAGCCACTTTAAACCCCAATTCAACCAAACAATCTAATCTAATGTACTTTTAACATACAAAAATACACTGTAGTAATTGTAGGTCTTGATATTAAATTTGTATGAATAATGAAGGTATATATACAGTGTATAAAACTCACTGCCAGACATGAGGACTGGTAAGTCTGAGAAGTTACCAGTGATCGATGATATACATCTTGAAAAACAAACAAAATGTAACACGACATGCAGGCGTGCAAGGATAAAACGTTACCAGTCCTCGCTGAAAATAACCCGTCGCGGACGTGTGGACGGGCTCTATTTCGAACACTGTTATATAAAGTTATTTTCTATTCAGGCATCAACAGTAACACATTGAGACTACCCGCCAGCGTATCTGAAGCGGAACTTCTAAGCCACATTGACCAGTTGAACCGGTCCCCCGACGTGGACGCAATACTTGTACAGCTCCCTCTACCTTGTCACATCCAGGAGCGGAAGATCTGCAATGCCGTCGCTCCCAGTAAAGACGTGGACGGGTTTGGGATCGTCAACATCGGCCGCTTCTGTGTGGACCAGAAGGCCTTTGTTCCAGCGACTCCCTCCGCAGTGTTGGAGATCATCTTACGAACAGGTGACAGAGTTACATGTGTGTGTGTGTGTGTGTGTGTGTGTGTCTGTGTGTGTGTGTGTGTGTGTCTGTGTGTGTGTGTGTGTGTGTCTGGGTGTGTGTGTCTGTGTGTCTGTGTGTGTGTCTGTGTGTGTGTGTGTGTCTCTGTCTGTGTCTGTGTGTGTGTGTGTCTCTGTCTCTGTGTCTGTGTGTGTGTGTGCACTGACTGTAGAGTGGCAATGCAGTTATCATCCTTGGTCTTTTACAGTACCAGCCGGTGCTCGCAGGTTTACTGCAACATTCAGCGCTGTGGATGTTGCGGGTTTCCTTCTGCCCTAAACTGACAAGTTGTGATATTAGTGAAAGATTCTAGAAACCGACTTTAAACCCCAATTAAAAAATAAATAAATAAAATAAAAAAACGATACTGCCTAATTTAACAACAGCCACCAGCTTTATTATTACATGTAATATTAATTATGCAGAATTTCTGCTTTATTGTATAAATATTTACGTATGGAAAAAAATATACACAAATGGAAAGATTTTCACAAATTGTGCTATACATTTATTATGCTAAATTAAATTGGATTTTTCTTATCAATATTATAAGTACGTGTTTTGCTGTTTTCATAAGATGACCTCAGGAAATATTCAAAATGTTAGAAAAAGGCTGGAATAATTTTTTTAAATACACTGTTCTGCGGGGCATCTATGTTAAAAAAAGCGACAACTTATAAATAGAAATGTTTCATGCAACAATTAGTAGGTTATCACAATAGATGATCTCATCAAATATTTATAATTTGACTTTGAGAAAGATATTGATTTAGTAAAATTTTGTATTAAAAAGACACAATTGTTCTATAGGATGTTTTCTCAAAAATGCCTCCAAAACAAATAAAAAGGTATTTTCTATTTTGAAACCAAGAGTAATGAGTCTGGAAATACACTGTGCTCAACATATTAAGAGCCTCCAAGCAATGTGTTAACTAATCAACACATTTTTTAAATTACAACCCCCAACCCTATTTGGACCTCGGAGGCGTTTTAAATTTTGCAATCACCTTGCAAGGCCACTTGCTTAACCCTCTCCCTGCTGGACTAGGCACAGACACTGCTGTTTAGGACATTTCTTGACTAGTAGGCACAGGCACTGCTTGCTAGGACATTTCTTGTTTAGGCACATAACCTGCTTTTTAGGACAACTGGGCTGTATAATGCTAACGAGTAAAATTTTCCTAATTTTATTTTACCATAATGGTCACACTATCAAATTCCCGTTATTGTTGTAGTGTGAAAGTACTACATTTTACACTTATTATGATTTTTCCCCAACAATATCATGAATGCAATGCACCTGAAGTATTTAATACATAATCAAAGATTGAAATAAAATAAAAAATAATTTTTTTTTTTATTGTTAATATTACAGGAATACGAACATTTGGAAAGAATGCAGTGGTTGTTGGGCGGTCAAAGAATGTGGGACTGCCCATCGCCATGTACCTCCACTCTGACGGACGCTACGATACGAAAGCCGGTGAGTTGGAAAGCAACATGCAGAGATAACCTAATAAGTCTGTATGCTATTTCCACTGCTGTGCATCAAGTGAGAGCGTGGGCCAGGCTATTACATATTGCAGTCTCTCTCTGTGTCAGCAGAATATGTTACACTGTTCTGGCAAATATTCAAAGTTTTCAATGAACATTGATTTCCTCGTTATCTTCTCCTGTGTCTCCAGTGATGTATCACAATCTCCTTACATTTTGCAAGGTTAAGCAAGAAACAAGGTTATCCATGTCTCTGATGTTTGTTCGGAAGGTACATTTATTCTGGGTAATGATGCCATCTTGATGCTGATAATCTAATAAATGTATTCTTCTTGATATAGGTGGTATAAATCTTAGTTTGTGGCGTAATGATTTTGCTTCAGTTTTACTAATATTGTCTGTCGTTGTGATGTTGAGATGCCATCATCTTTAATCCTGCTGTTCACACAGAGTTTCTATGGTCCCCAATGACCAATCTGCCCTCACCTGACACTTACTGTATGATCCTGAGGGTAAAGGCAGACTGACCACAAACAACTTCAAACTTTACTTGACCCTCATAATTTTCCAGCTTTATCTGTTGCCTGACACTAAACCTCACCCACTGAGTGATGCCTTACCCTTTACTCATCTTTACTTGCTATCAAACCCTTATGCATGTCTGAAAAAAACACAATAAAACAATAATTCACTCACTTACCGTAAACCCCCAAACCCTATCCATCCTTACCTCACCCGAAACCTAATCCGCCCTTCTCCCCCAAATCCTCATCCACCCTTATCTTACCCAAATCCTCATCCACCCTTATCTCACCCAAATCTTCATCCACTCTTAGCTCACCCAAATCCTCATTCACCCTTATCTGCCCCAAGTGGCAAGTCTTGCATATAGGTGAAACATTCCTACTGCGATGTAAAGCACTAATTCATTCCCCCAAATCCTCATCCACACTTAGCTCCCCCAAATCCTCATCTACACTTAGCTTCCCCAAATCCTCATCCACACTTAGCTCCCCTAAATCCTCATCCACCTTTTCCTCACCCAAATCCTCATCCATCCTTATATCCCACAAATCATCTACCTTTACCTTATCCAAATCCACTGTTAGGGAACTCGGACACAGCAAGAAATTATTCTTTACGAAAAATGCTTGTTTCTTTACGAAAAATGCTACTGTTTCTTTTCGATATATATCAGTTTCTTTACAATGGAGCACCGGGCTGTCGAGGTTTCAGCAGAAGAAAATGGTAACTGCTTACATTTTCACAAAATAAATATTCATTTTATAACAAATACTATATATGACGATATTACCAAGCTGATATCGTCAAGAAACTTCTCGCTGTGTCCGAGTTCCATAACAGTGAAATCCTCATCCACCCTTACCTCACCTAAATCCTCATTCACCCTTAGCTACCCTAAATCCTCATCCACCCTTAGTGCCCCAACATTCTCATCCACCCTTATCTCAACCTCATTACATCACATTGAAATATTTCTAATGTCCACCACACAGGTGATGCGACGACCACAATCTGCCACCGCTTCACTCCGCCGGAACAGCTGAAGGTGTTCACCAGCACCGCTGACATTGTTGTGGCTGCGGCCGGTGTCCCAGGGCTTATTACAGCTGACATGATCAAACCAGGGGCTGCCGTCATCGACGTGGGCATCAACAGGATCACTGTGGAGAGCACTGGCAAGACACGGCTGGTCGGAGACGTCGATTTCAAAGGTATGTACTGGGTATGATTGTTTCTCGAAGCTCTCATATCCACTATGGGACCATAGCGCTCTCGTAAGTACACGATCCCCATATATTAGAGATCGCTACGAGAGTCTTTATGGTCTTGTAGTAGATATGAGGGCTTCGAGAAATGATACCCTGGATGATAGGGTGCTATCACAACTGGGTATTTTGTCTTGAAGCTATCATATTGCTATGAGACCATAGCGCTCTCGTAAGTACACGATCCCCATGTATTAGAGATGGCTACGAGAGTCCTTATGGTCTCGTAGTAGATATGAGAGCTTCGAGAAACAATACGATAGGTGATAGGGTGCCATAATATTAGTGACTTGGTGATAAGGTCTTTTGCGACACTTTTGGATGCAAAGTAGCTTAAATCAAGCAATTTTTTTAATAGTTTTGAGAACATTTGCAAAAAAAACCAACTTTTTAATAGCATCAAAACGTTTGCTTGTAGAAATATCATTAGAAAAACATTCTTGTGTTGTGAAAATATTTCCAAAATGTTTTCTGTTGCTGGGAAATGTTTTCTTCCATGGAACCATATTTGAAACTATTTAACCTTTGTGGACTCTTTGCAAAATGTTTTGTTTTCGTTGGGAAGTTGCAAAATTTACTAATTTTCTTCAAGTTGGTATCAGTTTGAAAAAGGACAGTGCTATGAACTGTACAGAACAGTGATTTCTCCAGTATGAAGAAATCTTTCATTGTACAAATTAAAATGTAATGATGTTGTGTTGACAGTGCTGACATTGCATTTGCTACATATATTTTAGTCTAGACATTTTGACAGTTTCATAATTGATGAGATTTTTCATAATTGATGAGATTTAAAAATATTGGCTGTTAATTATTATAATTAATTATTAATTAATATGTGTGAAATATTCTCACAGAGAGACGTAGCTAGTAAAATACTAAGATTAATAAAATTAATAAGATTAATAAAATTAATTAAAAAAAGTATAAATAATAAATTTAAAAAAATAAAAATTTAAATAATAATAATAGAAAAATAAATAAATAAATAAATTGATGTTGTGTTTGCAGGTGTACGTGAAAAGGCGGGCTACATCACTCCTGTGCCGGGGGGAGTTGGGCCTGTGACTGTGGCCATGCTCATGAAGAATACTCTCATTGCATACCGGAAGGAAATTGACTTCACCTCAGATTAACAGGCATTAGCCTCCACCACATGTAGGGTCTGGACCCAATTATAGAATCAATGAAACAGCATGTAAAGTTGTTATTTTACTGTAAAGGCATGATAATACTATATGCACTTCTAGGAACTGCAATCCAGATCTTGATTATGAAATTACCAAACGGTCCAGACCCACTTTTAAGATTATTGTAATCTTTGTCCAAACTGAGTATTATTATCACAGATCAAGCGCATGTATCTGAGGGAAATGTTGTCTTGCTAGAGCCAGATTGGTCCTGCGAAATGGGCTACCAAACATGAAATGTATGTATGGACTACCAGCTTTCAATTCTTATGAACTACCAGCTTTCAATTCTCAACAAGACATGCATGTACCTTTTATAAAAAGCGTATTGCCAGTATATATCTGACATTCAGAGTTATGCCAGCACCTCGAAGTAGTTTTATTTTTCAAATAAATAATGATACCTAACCCTACAAATCTATGATCATAATAATAATTTTTCCTAGTCATTCAATGAAAGACGACAACAACTTATGATATGCCATTATGCAGCATTTGGAGCAATCCCTAGGGCGTGGATATGACATTATTAATTATATATTATTAATTATTATTGTTATTATTTATTATTAATATTGCGGCGGGATGTAGCGCAGTGGTCAAATGTTGGACTTCGGAGCCAAAGGTTCCGGGGGACCGGCATCAATGTTCGCGAAAGTTACCTTTCTGACGCGATATTGATACAATGCACTGACTGTAGAGTGGCAATGCAGTTATCATCCTTGGTCTTGTCAGTACCAGCCGGTGCTTGCAGGTTTACTGCAACATTCAGCGCTACAGATGTTGTGGGTTTCCTGCTGCCCTAAAATGACAAGTCGTGATATTAGTGAAATATTCTAGAAAGTGACTTTAAACCCCAATACCAAAAAAAGGGTGGTTTAATGCATGTTTTTCATCTATTTTGTGTCACATGTTTGTTAAAACCACTGTAAAGTATTCTAGCATTTGAATGGCATTATACTATAGTGCATTTTCACCTTTGATATTGGCATGCGTTTTCTATGTATTCAAAACTGTGAACTGGCTTATTGCGTCGTCGTTTTCATGATATTTTGTCTTCATTGCTTGGTTCACGAATAGCCTATTTGGACGCTGGACACTGCTAAATGTTCTCCGTTCCCCATGTCCTTGTGTATGTTGTCTTTTTCGGACAAATCATTACTTGTCCCATTTGAATAGTTCCTTCGCATGCGACAGCTGTAAGTAACGATTTTTGTGTCTAAAGTCTTGAGATATAAATATCTAATGTAATCACTTTGGGATATTATGATATTAATTTTGCTATCTGAAGATATGGAAATGGTTTAACTCACTTGTCATATGAACATTATTTCAAGAATAACTTCAAGTACTGTATATTAGGGTTGCAACGATTAGGCCTGCAACGATACACTATCAACTTTCTACACTATAATATCGTATCGTCTATCGTATCGTGACCTGTGAATCGCAATACTTATCGTATCGTAAGAAAGTGTATCATTGCAGGCCTACTGTATATAATTTTTGTCTAAGGATTTGAAATGCATTATTTTCTTCTTAGTTACTAGTTGAAGAAAATGTAGTTATAAAGTGATTGTTCATGGAAATCTTGAAAGCAACATTGACCCCAAATAATAAAAATAATAAAAATTAAGCAATAAAGAAAATAAAGTTACGATCTACTCATTCCAATGTATATGGATGTCACACATTGATTTCATTATGTTCATTGGTTTGTGCTTCAGGACCTGACGCAGAAACAGATATCTGAAGCTCGGGAGAAATTTGAGTATTACGATGCCGTAAGTAAATACGTCGGGCATATGTTAGTCCAGAGCCCTGCCTACTCACTGGTGATTGAACATGTATCAAAACTGACATCAATGATATAACTACACAGTAACATGTTGGTTTGTTGACTGCAGTGTATAAAACTCCAGCGATTTCACTGCCAGACATGAGGACTGGTAAGTCTGAGAAGTTACCCGTCCTCATACATGTTGGCCAGTAATCGATGAT
>JAUTBV010003019.1:0-22945 GCA_032361325.1 Lepetodrilus fucensis | reverse complement strand
GTATACCACTGCTAGTGGTAAAAGATAAATAAATAAAATTGATTGATTGATTGATTGATTGATTGTCTCGGTATTATAGCTTCGAGAAACGATATTATGAAGTTTTGGATTACAGTTTTACCCCTAATTTACATTTATGAAAAAAAAAAGAAGAATGTTTAATTGGGTGTCATGTGATGAATAAAGATACAATGGTAACATACAATGATAAGACACATTTCTAAAGACATGTCATGTTGTTTGTTATGAGAGTTATAAAATTAGTATCTGGACAGGCGAATCATATTACTTGCTTTAGATCATTTAGTGGTCACGGATCATTTGTAATGAAATTAAATTTATAAAACATGAATGATATACAATATTTAAATACACATACGATGTTGTTCTACTGTCTCATTGGCGATTCATGTTTTCGCCGGAATGGTTTTAATTAATCTACGAACGTGGTGTCATTATATTGCTTTAATTGTCCATTAAATATCCAGTACAGACCAAAAAGTATATAATATTGCCGTCAACAAACACGACGACAGCGTTGCGCATATTAATTTATCACATAAAGATCCACAGTAATCAAGTAATGAGTATGTAAAACTCATTCCATTATCTGTACCACCCGCTGCATAAAATACATTCGAATCTGGACTATCTTCATAAAGGCCGACACACTTCCTACCGTGCCATAATAATAATAAGGATACCAACTGTTACAGCACGCCAGTATACCGGCCACGTGTGTTTACGTTCACAGCACACTGTGACTTATGAACTCTAGAATATATTAGTATCATTAATAACAATATATTCACGGATTTATGCAGGGGAACTATGCACCACAACGTTGACGTATTGTTACCTATGCATATACCTACATGCAAGCTATGTATACTCAGTGTTCGCGCCCAACCGACCCCGGAAATGGCGCAAGTCAACCATGAGCATGCGCGTATCATAATAAAGAGTGCCATCTTGGCTTTGCGCTTTCACTCTTTGAGCAAAATCAACACAGATAGTGTCCTGGTTGTAATACGATACCATCAATTTCAACCCCTCAACAAAATAATAATAATATATTGTCATAAAGGCAAAACTGTCGTCGATGTTAATTACGGTATTGCTTTTTGTATGTGTCTGGGTTGGCGTTAGGCTAAGCGTTGGCGTTAGGCTAATTACCTTGGCGCAGTTAACCTAGCTTGGAGCTGAGGATACAGGTGTGAAATTAGCTGATCTAAGGACGAATGATAAGTGAAACCGGCTTGAAATTACCATGAAGCATACAGAGCTAAGTTTAACCGGATTGAAATTATTGTTAAACGTACCAATAAATAGCGAAACGATTTTTAATAAGTGTAGAGTACTTTAATTAATTTAATTTCAAAATTTGGTACGTTTTACCTGATGCAGCGGTGGTTCTCTAGTATTAGAAAAAAAGTATTCTTCTTTCTTTGGGAACGTCATTTTAGCAATGTGTCTTCTAACAAACTATGGGGATGATTCTCAACGTTGGGATGTTATCATTCTCACTTTGGCCTCTATGTAACGATCATTGTCGCATTAGTTTGATGTTAATGATATTGTACAAGTACGTGTATGTTATTAAGGAAACTAACCTGTATAATTCTGCTAAGTATAATTCCCTACATAATGATTGTCATTATATAAGAAATCGGCAAGTAACCGTTCGAAATAATTGAAAATGTAATTGTTCAAATCATGGTTGTTCTCGTGTAATGAATGTATATTACGTAGTTAATATCAATGCGCGGCTCTTTTTACCGCTTGGCACATTGCGCTTTCCAGCAGGAAGTCCCTGAAACGATGGTCGGGGTTGTGAGTGGGGGGGGGGGGGTGATGGTCTGTGCTTCTTCATTTGGTCGGCAATGATTTCCATCTCGTGTCCAAATTGCGTTCATCTATTACAAACTGCCGGCAAACTTTGTTACTGCGATAGATTCGCCCACAGATTGGGTTAGGACTGTCAAGGCATCAACATGCACGTGCAATGCATGCGTCAACCGTTAAGGTCGGGTCATTCTTCATTTATCAACTGGCCTGAATAGTACTTGTCAGTTACGCATGCAGAGCGACCTCTGGTGATGAGAACTGACCTGGTCACGTGACTTCCGGGGAAATGAACCCAACACGGTATCAAGCCAATCTCGGTGTAACAAAGCGTTATATTGATAATACACCTGTTACTCGTGAATCTTGTTAGGCGAATTTTCCTATTGATTGATTGAACTTTCAGAGTTTGACAAATATAATTTCCATAGGTTAATTATTATTCTAACTTTTAATGTCAGATGTTAAGAAAACCCGTCTCTATTTGACATTGATATTAAATCAGCATCTTGTTCGAACATAGATTAAACTTTGAGCAATAAAATACTAATAGAACGTTAACTCGTAATCAAAACTGAATGGGCAAATCTCTTGGTCTAAACTAAATCTCAATAATCTAACTCCCAAAAGGAACGTTTCCTTTATGGGCCCAAGTCTATGGCATTGGATAGCGGCCTACCTAAACAACACATAGTGTTACGAACACAATGAAGAGCGAATGAAGTATGCATTTCTTTGTGACATCGTGACGTCCGTACATCTCTAAATGCGTTTAATTCTTCCCTAAATTAAGATTCCCCCCATACAAATAACGCCGGGCACGTAATAAATGTCTGTCGTAGACTCGTAAGGGGATCTTCCACAGATAAAACAATGCCATCAACCTTTTGAGCTGCGAATTTTATTCCCAGTCAATAAAACGCCTTGTTGTAGAACTCGTCTCTCTGACGTGGTCTGACACCACTGTACAACTGAGAACTAGTTCTGAGCCGCTGTCTCTTCGTGCGCCTTGCCGCCCTCGGAGCAAAGCCTCACTGACCAGGACGTATTATACGGCCAAGGATATCAATGTCTCCTATGCTTCTATAGCCGTGTATTATTCGTGTTAACAAATGTCGAAGCGTCACTCAAACATTTTTCAATTTCCATCACATTCTCCCCGAGCGCAGCCAAGCGAAAACTCGCATTGACGGCGAAAACGGATAGAGTCATTGAAAGTCGCAATAAAACGTCATTTCATCAATTTTACACCCGAGTGCCAATTTCTCAGAAGATTTCATAAATTTCATGTATCGTCGTATTTACAGCTCGCGGATCCTCTGATTTATTGAAAAGCGGGGCCTTCCCCGGACCGTCTTCCCCCGCAACACGCGCCTCGGCCTTATTAAATTGAGTGAAACTTTTGATGTCAGAGTGAAAGACAATGAACGGCTGATTCGCCGAACATACAGTGGTTCCAGATCTGGCCGTTCGCGTGCTTCCGAGCTCACTCTCTCTTGGCCCTCCGTAAAGTGTTTTAATTTCCCAGTACTTCCCTCGGCGAATTTAATTGAATTAGAGCGGTCGACTTCAGCCCCGACCCGAGCGGCATAGGATGGGTCTTTATCAGATTATACACAAGAGGACTGTCCTTTGGGGTGCGTTAGGCCCGGCGTCCCGATGCGGACTCGCTATCCCTCGCTATTACTCGCTATCGTTTTAATTTACTTGAAGACCTGATCACTTCCCTGGAGTTTACTACTTGTACGAAGTTTTAAGGGAATCAAGTTTCGTCAAGAATTTGACATTTATGCATATTATAACATTAAACATTGCATCCTTTTCACCCAAAGCAATTTTTCTTGTTAGTGCATACATTTTCATGGCTGTACGCTCATGTATTTAGTCACATAAATGATTCAATTGGTGACTTTTCTTTGGAGTGAATTGCACATATATAAATTAATGGAATTGATAACAAATAATTGATATTTCTTGGTAAATATATATTCATGGTAACTATATTATTTGACTGCCATTTTAATGCTGTTGTTTTCTACAAGAGGCCGAACTCTTCGCGCACTCGTTGTGTTTGTAACCTACTATAATAATGCGTGCGCGCATTTTTCCCACAAGTACTATACAGTATACTATGAGTAGTACCGGGTATGTTACACTGGTCATCTACGGGGATGACCAGTGTATATGTAACTGTCGCGATCAGTAATCACCTAATAAAATAATACAATAAAACTAAGATTTCGTTAGGGTTAGGATTAGGGTTGGGTTAGGGTTAGAGTTGGGTTAGGATTAGGGTTAGGGCTAGAGTTAGGAATAGGGTTAGGAATAGGGTTAGGGTTGTGTTCGGGATAGGGTTAGGGTTAGGGTACTTGAAAGTATATGTATGTACTTTTAAAAAGAAATATGAATAAATTTAACACTGATAGCGATTCTAACAGACTTCAAATTCTGAGTATAACGAACATTGAAAATGAATTGTAGTCATTATGAGTATGATAAATAATAATAATAACTTTCATAATTGGTCTATTCATGTTTGGCTGGAACGGTAAATACTATATTTGACGGTAAAAGCTGGTATATACGCATTGTACAAAAAATAACATGTCTTAGAAAATCAATGAATTGTCCCAAATTCGGGTTAGGGTTAGGGTTATATTAGGGTTAGGGTACTTGAAAGTAAATGTATGTACTTTTAAAAAGAAATATGAATAAATGTAACACTGATAGCGATTCTAACAGACTTCAAAGTATAACGAACATGTATAATTGGTCTATTCATGTTTGGTTGGAAAGATAAATAATATATTTGACGGTAGATAGAGAGAACAAAATGTAATATGTCTTAGAAAATCAATTAATTGTCCCACATTAGGACACCTAAATGTTGTGTCACGTGATTTCATTACCATGGCAAAACGCACAGTGTAGTAATTATTGATGCCTTGTTGTTAAAAGTGTTTTCAAAATATAAAAACAAAAAGCATAGTATTATGTGTAACTAGATTACAGTAGAGCGTTGTCACAATAGGAGATAAGTGACAAGTAAAATGTGGTTACTTCCAGAACTAAGGACAAATTGGTGCCTTCGCGGAGGTAAATGGAAGCGCACGTTACCGAGATTATCCGAAGGCAGTAAACGAGCCGAAAAAGTCAGGACGTCGAATGCCAAACCTGTCCGCTTCCTACAGATTGCTTTCCAATAGAAATGGACACGCATTTGTGTGAAAAAAAGCAAGTTTAGAAAAAGCCGACATTTTCCCGACCGTAGCCTCATTAATGTCATGTTTGATATGAACAAACCGCTCCTGTAGACGACACCCAGTCTGATGCGTGCGCTGAAGCGGAACAATTAAAAACTGGTGATTGTTTGACGAAGTGAGTTCGCCTCTCTTCTTAGGTCCAATTTAATACCAACTAACAACTTTATTGGTATTACTGTCAAGTTTACATCTGTGCGCCAATTGGTACGGTGGAAGATACAATGTTCCGTGCTCTGAGGGAATATGTAATGAATATTTAATGAAAATGTTACCATTGAAACTGGAGGAAACTTGTAATTTGTCATAAACACCATAATATTAGCTAAGAATTATTATTTTCTTTGAACTACTGAAGTAAAACGGGGTTTTTTTTCGCATTCATTCATGCACAAATCATTCACAACATTTTATCAAACTCTTATGCTGAGGGCCTATTTTCGAAACGTTCTTATAGTATGGCTACGAACTGTTCTTAGGCTAAGAGGTTCGTAAGAGCGTTTAGAGAATAGAAACAAACCAACAGTCAGGCTTATACACCTAATTGTCCTATATATGTAGGCTAATATTTGTAATAAATACACTTTCTTTGTCGTAATTACTATTATCAATTACGCACGAGCAAATAGTTACGCTGAGCGTATGTTTAAAAAACATTGATTATCTTGCCAATATACAGGTTCTATTCCATTTCATGTATTAATACGCCATGAGACGATATCAGTGAACGGACGAGTTCTTCAACGACTACATTGTATTTGTTATCTCGCTAATAGTGAGGCCCATCGCTCCCAGGCCCATAATTGCACATGGAGTGGATTTTAATGCTTTGTAAAACATGTATTATGGGAACTACATGCCTCATATTTTGAGAATAACCACAGTAATCCAAGCAAGCTATCCCCAAAATTTCAATTGCCTGGCTGTTGTAGTTTTCTAACTAGGGCGTGTTTTTCACGCTATTTTTCATTTCATCGTAGGTCTAGCTATTTTATAACTAGTATTCTCAAATGTTTTGTGGTCTCGTATGGGTTAAAAACTCTCACAGTATTAGAGCTAAGCAACAGTCCACTCAAACACTGTTGTATAGACATATATATGTAGGCCTACGTTGTACACCTTTTTGAAAACGTATTGAAAGCAATATTGTAATATAACAACAACAAAGAATTAATGTGTAGTTTTATGACATGAAGTTGAGCGAGAAACTGCAAACATTAATATGTTCAAACAACCAAATTCTAAGTAAAATTTAAATGAAGACATTATGGGAATGATTGCCGTTTAATGGCTGAATTTTATCTTCGTGGGGGTAAAACTAATGAGGTATCTAAGGGAGATAATCACTAGTTATCTGTCTCACCCTGTCACCCGTAACATGCCAGTAACGCCCCCTAGTGGACAGGATTACAAAGAGTGACCTCCCTTTACGATCAGCCCGCCCCAAGTGGACACTATTACAATAAAACTGGTTCTTCATCGTTCCTCGACGCCCCATAGATTTCCACATTAGACGGAAGTGGGCGAGATAGTGAGATTTGTTTTCGTGTTTTAAAATGACAGGTACAATACCCTTTCATGCTCCTATGATAAACCTGCTGACAATGATCCGATGAAAGGGAGGGGATTTGTTAGAAAGTACCCCTCAAAACATGTCGTATTTCTTCATCTAATGAAAAATGCATTAGTCCCGAAAGAGAGAAAGAGAGAGAGAGAGAGAGAGAGAGAGAGAGAGAGAGAGAGAGAGAGAGAGAGCGAGAGAGAGAGAGAGAGAGAGGGAGAGACAGATATATATATATAGAGAGACCGAGAGGGGGGAGGGGAAATAGAATGAGAAAAGGAGCGACGGGAATGGATGGATAGAAATGGAGGATAATTGAATGAATGTGAAATATAGATAAGATGTTCGAAACCATGATGGGCAAGAAGGCGAGGGCCATTGTGATAGAGAGAAATATATAATGATTGGTTGGTTGATTGATTGAATGAATGAATGATTGAATGACATATAAATATAGGGCAACATTAGCGAATAAGAGAAGGCGAAGAGAGCAAGACAACATCTTAATAATACGTGTATATCAATAACTTCCACGAAGATATTTTAGAGTGTCTAGTCTCAAAGAATATATGTAGCAAGAATTGACGTCAACTAGCAATGGTATAGTCACGGGCTAATAGTTGGACCTAAGTTTAGGATAGGCCTATATTAGAGTTACACCTTGTCGTACAGAACCTAGGATTTTACCGGTAATCTATATTTACGCCATACCTTGCTAAAGTAACATATTGGCGTACGCTCTGACGTAGGCCTATACGACCGTTTTTTTCCTCAAAAGTAGTAGATCAGTTGTCATTCTCCAGATTAAAGGTATAGAGTCCTAGTATGGCGATATCGCACCAGGTGACCACATGATGATATTCCCCATGTTATTAGCCAGTTGTCCTTTCATCTCACGCATGCTTGGGGCTACCTGGAAAGTTCCTGGTTGAATTACAGGGTAAAAGAACGGATTGCCCCCCTCCTTTGTGTAGGTCTCTCCCCCCCCAACGCCCCGCTTAGCATAAGAAACATGTCCCTCATCCCAGGGAGGTATTATTATCCGAAATTAACGCTGCTCTACGAATTGGTTTTTGTCATGTCTGTCTCATTATGTCAATGACTGCTCCCCTACGTTCGGGGCTCGTACCGTGTTATACGTATCTATCTCACGGGATAATGCGACTGTCGGTTTCGATCACGCACGGGTTGTTGCACACCTCGACTAAAAATGCTAGTCTAACCCGTGAACTAGTCAGACCTTCAGTGCGAAAACAGTGAAGATAAAACACCAATTAATTGTCAAATTAAATACGCACTCAGTTGACAAGAGATACTGTTCCCTGGACGGATGTTTCCTACCAGGGAAAATACTACCCCGTTGAGAAATGAAACCCACACCGGTATCCGAATAGAGCCCCGAGCGGGTTATTGAGAGCCGAGTTTCTTATCTAATTTCTTGCTGGCTATTTGGTATATCTTTACGGCTGGCTTCACTCGAGAGCCCCGAGGGGGAGTTTCGAAATTGCTCTCTTCCC
The DNA here is from genome assembly GCA_032361325.1 of Lepetodrilus fucensis. NCBI lineage: Eukaryota > Metazoa > Mollusca > Gastropoda > Lepetellida > Lepetodrilidae > Lepetodrilus > Lepetodrilus fucensis. The sequence continues at coordinate 14,762 of JAUTBV010003019.1, read as the reverse complement.
ACATCGGTATTTTCTTTGGCAGCGACGCATAGGATATTACGACGCCAGCGTATACAACTTTTCAAATCGAAAAGACACCGATCATCATGGTCTGATAACGCCGAAAAGTTTTCCGAATTAAATAACGGCTTGCTATTTGCTGTCCGTCCTTGCCTCTGAGTGACGATTCTCAAAGATCTTTGTTGGCTTATGACAATCGGGAAATCATTTAGCTAATATCTGTGGCCCCATTTCATGGACGAATAGCTCGAGCGACGTTCACAGAGCAAAGGGGCGATTATGAAGGTGCGTAATGGGCTGTGGCGAATTGGCTTTGGCCCTAGTGAGATGTAAACCTATCTGGATGTACACAACACCTTGCCTTACCCCTGCCCTCAGTAGTCTCTAGGCTTGAACCCACACCTGGTATTTCAATAGATATATTTATCTTTTAAGATGACTAATTTATTAAATTTCATAAAACCCCGTGTATAGCTAACAACGTACAATAGGACATAGCATTCATAACATTTGTCAAGTTTACGACATCGTCGAGAATTAAGTTTTACACCAGCTCAAAGAGGGCTCAATTTGTCTCAATGCGGGATTATTTTGTGATATGATAATTTCTTTTACGATGGGATAATGTCGTTCAAGTCCGGATGAGAGTAAAGAGAGATTGTAAGAATGTATGATATAGCATGACGAACTGTCTCAGCTGATGTTGAGACTGGGAGATTGTTCGACTTTTTAGATACAGTAAGTACTGACTTTGTAAGGATTGTAACACATCGGCTTCAAAGAGAGTTTTTGTATAGTTCGCAACTGTGTGTCAAAATACGATATAAAAGAAAGTCGAAACAGCGTGACTTTCTGGTCATAAGTGTGATATCAAGCATGTCATGACAACAGCATAATCTTAATATCAACGTATATTTATTAAAAGTCAAACGGTACACAATGTTATTCTTCTTTCTTCTTTCTTCTCCTCCTCCTTCTTCTTCTTATTTTCTTCTTCTTTCTTTCTTCTTCTTCTTCTTCTTCCTTTCTTCTTCTTCTTCTTCTTCCTTTCTTCTTCTGCTTCTTCTTCTGTTTCTTCTTCTTGTATTTTTCAAACTATAACGAAAACAAGCAGATCGGGGAGATGTTTTAGCGTATTTTCTTGAGCCTTTAAGTTATACCGGATAATTAAACGATAATCCCACCTCTTCTGACCTCGCGACCTTATTTTTCAGATTCTAGTCGTTGACAAAGGACCACCATTACTATGAATCACTATAAATCGAATATAAAAATTCATTAAGCAATCTTTACCAATGTCTGAAGTTCATTTTCATCGTCTATTCCATCTTGTACATCTTATGGATGATCGCACGCGAACTGTGAAGAAACCAAAACTAGTGATGAAGTTCTTGGTGCCCGCAGCGAATAAAAATGAAAAAAATATCGTCGTATTTTTTTCAGGTCAAGAACTTGGCCAAATGGGGACCCTAAGGCTCGTACCACAACGGTCGCATGTCTTCAAATCTTTGCTCATGAGTTATTTCCGTCGAAGGATTTATTGCGAGCAAGTCGAGCAGAAGTCTCTTCGCTCCTTTCGCTGGTGTGTGCCAAGGATTGCGCATAGGCAGGCTTCGTTCATTTCACCGAGTGCACGCTTTTTGATCACGAATTTCACACTTTCTTACACCGTTAAGTGACCAACTCCGAGTCGGGACACTTCTCGCCCCTTCTCGCGCACCCAGCGTGCTCGCGAGAGTTTTCTGTCGTCTGCTCAAGCAGAAATGGTAGAAAGTGTGAAATTGCACCCTCAGGTTAGCAAATTCCTCATTCAGTCAAGCTGAAAATTTCCTAATTTCATGATTCCTTGTTCACTTTTCTTTCCTCGTAGCATCGGACTGTCGTAGCCTCAGGCATCGTACCCGGAAGCTGTAATTTCGCCATCTTTGATTGATAACTGAGATTGAATCCGTATCTCTCCAAAATGCGCGCAAGCTGTATTTTCGTCATCTAGGAATTACGTCTTCGTAACGAGATTTGCAAAGTTACGACAGATGTCGTAATAAGTCAGTTGACAGTTAAATTGTGGCACCCGATATTAAGATTAACTTACGAATCGGTACGTTAGGCAGTGGCACCTATTCAGTCTCTGATTGGTCCTTTGGCGTTCGCTGTGATTATCGAACAGGCGGGGACCGACATGGATTGACCGAAAACACGTGATGGTAATAAGTTATTTCTCGCCGGTTTGGTAACTGACGAAGCCGATCAATGTAACGCACACTGAAGACATTGTGTCGTATATAACCCGAGGATATGTTGACGAGGGTTTGAAGGCGACACTGGACAGTGGTCATCTGTTATGGTGGTGGTATATGTGAACAGAAACTCGCAAAGTGACCACTTCCGAAAATGGAACGATTCGATGATTCCGAAATTCGGTGGTGTGTTGCTTCAATAGAGAAAGGGTGCTGTCCAATCCGTTTGGCGATGGGAAGGGGTTGGAGAGAGAGAGAGAGAGAGAGAGAGAGAGAGAGAGAGAGAGGGAGGGAAAAGGGAGGTTGCGGTCAAACCTGTCATCAGTTGGATCAGAGGGAAGAGAGATAGAGTGTGTGTGTGGATGGAGGGAGAGACATTTCTATCCAAATGTCATCCACCAGCTGTAGACTAATGTCATCATATCAAAGATAAAATATAAAATTGACAATGTTTCTATTCCATGCTGTATCACCATCATTCTCCATCTGCGATTTCGTTTAAATGTTGAAACATCTGGTCCGTCACATTCGTATGCATGTTCGATTTTGAAGACCTTTTATTCTCTAATGTGGTGGAAAATAAGTGTTTCTAATAACTATTATATTATGTTTTTAAATACTTGTATGGAAGGTAGTGTATAATCCACCCTGTTATGTAATATGTTGTGAGAGACCAACGAGATTCATGTTTGACTCTGGTAACGTAATAGATAAAGGGAAACATGCCACCACACACCAATGTAAAACCCTATGAGCCATTGCAAATAAAAAGCAATGGTCCCTATTTCAATAAAACCGATAACTAGTTAAAATCCCATTAATTAACACGAATGACAAACCTCTCTGTTACACGAAATGGAAGTAATACGAAACATACACTGCTATCTTTGTAACATGTTTACAGCATTTTACGTGTTAAACGAATGGTTAAATGTGCGGCCTCATTAGAACGTAAGATGTTAACGTTTGCTACAAATGATATATACAGTGGAGATCGTATTATACAGTCGAGTTAACACCAAAAGACCACGTTACACGTCGAAGTTAACACGCTTTCACCACGTTAGTGGGAAAACTCCGCCAACGAACGCGCCATATTGTTACGTGCACGCTTGTGCGCATGTAGTTCTCCGACCGACTGGGTTTCGTATTTTCGACTCTGAGCCTCGTTTCCACTCAAATTAATATCGTCGTCGTAATAAGTCTTAATTATTGCCAACAACCAGCCGTGGACTAATGTTTGACATCAGTGCAAGGGTTAATTCCATATTGTATTTTCTATAAATTCGGATATGTTTTATTTTAATAGATCGCCTTTCACGAACGTGTGTATACCTAATGTTAGTAAGCGCCCTACGAGATGGTACGTCCGTGGTAATGATGGATTACGAAGGATAGTTATTGTACAGGATACCACCATATTGTCAAGGTATTATATTGTTTTAAATAGCATAATTCAATCGGTCGTACAGTTGAAAACATAATGTAGTTTTTATATTTCAAATGCTTATTTTGCGTGATAATATATAGGCTACATTAAAATAGTGGACTTGTGACTGTTTTCTAACCATAGGGTAATATTGGACATGATATGCTACAATATCCTCTTAAATAATTTTATATTAATATTTACAAACATTACCGTAATATGTTTCATTATCTTTTGTCTATTGACATACATACTGTTGTTATCATTTAAAAGTATCTTTTTCATCAGAATTACGCATTATTGAGGTATTGTTAGAACGTTATGTATGAAAGGTATGTTTTAATATGAATGTCCTAGTATGTGTTATTATGAAGTATATCCAGGAGTAACAAAACCAGCATAATGTATTCAATGATTAATGTTAACTAACAGAATAATGAATTTTAAAAGTTATCAGGAATATTTCAAAAGTGTTTACTACTATACATGGATGAGTTTTAATCTGTTATTTCTGTTCGGAATTTTCTGTCAATGTTATTATATTATTAAGGGACCGTTGACATAATGAATTTTAAAAAGGTATCAGAAAATCTTCAACAGTTTGTATTACACACGGATGAGTTTTAATCTGTTATTTTTGTTTCTAATTGTCTGTCAATATTATTATACTTTTAATATGTTAATTGTTCATAAATTATGTAAAGAAATAATATACGGGTATTAATGTGTCAATAGCATGCATTGCGAGTGTTACATTGTATGTTTATTGATTTATTATACATTTGAATTACTGACATCCGCATTGTATCAAGGGAATCATGAATTAATTTTTGAAACATTTATGATTACGTTTTTTATTTTTATATCTTGAAACTACGGGATATAATTTCTCACGTAGATATATATATAGTTCTTTAGATAGTGTAGGTTCAGGCATTCCTCACTGATATGCTCTATTTATTTCAATTATACAGGATAATTATTGAAGTCCCTATCTCTCATATATTTATCGAACAAATGTTTATTTTATTGCAGTGTTCCAGTCTGACTTTAGCCAACCAGAACAGTATCAAGCGTAGACATTCATTCTCTTTTTGCTATTTGTGATAGCTTTATGACTCGCAGATAAACAGTCTATGCTAGACCACTGGGATCGGTCTAGTCGTATGTAAAATATGTTATTCATCCACCCATGGTACTGTCATAAAAAGGCGAGGACGGAGATAAACTGGTTAAGCGCCCCCTCTGCGATGAATCCACCCTTAGCACGAAATGCTTTGAAAATGGCAGTGGAAGATATTTTCAGCCTCGTGTTTATGAGGGTGTTGTGGTATCGTGTGGTTGGGGGTTAGTATTTTCATGGGTAGTGCAATATTCCATTGACCTTGGGTTAACCCCACTTGGTTTGGTATATTAAACAATGTGCTCCATGACAGAAAAAAAATGCTTAAATAAAGTTTGGAATTTATTGCTAAAACATACGGATACTTAAAAGACCATATGAATATGGGAATGGTGTTTAAGTTGCTGGGGTTGTTTATTGGTATTTGTTTAGTCAGTGTGTGATTCAATGACAATAATAATAAGTAGAAGGTTGTTGTTGTTGTTGGTGGTGGTGGTGGTGATGATGATGATGATGATGATGATGATGATGATGATAATTGAACTTTGAATTGTATTATTGTGCAGAATTTCTGTCGTCAGCATTTAACAATATGCTATAAGTACAAACAGAGAGAGAGAAAGAGAGATAGAGAGAGGGATATATATATATATATATATATATAGAGAGAGAGAGAGAGAGAGAGTGATGGACGCATACAGGGTGTATTTACTAGAATTGAATCACATCGTATGCTGAAATTATTGTTGCCATTAATTCTTACATTTTCTACGATGGTATAATGTCAAAATAGTATTATTGAACGGTAATTTTCTCTGTAATGAATTTAAGTCAGGTTAGAATGAAATAATGCTAGGCAATATTACTTCAACGTTGTTATCTGAATATGATAAAAATGTTAGAAATTCTTATTATGACAACGCTTTTTGGCAACTATAAAGCATATTCCTATTACAAAATATATTGCGTATTTATCTCACCTAAATTGGGCCCTTGATGTCAAATTACACTATGTTTTATGTCAAAGAAATTTGAATAGACATGTTATCTTTTCAACGGTCTCGAGTGCTTGTATATTGTAAATGTATTAGGCTATGTTTAGGGCGTGCTGTTGAACGTTCTGTTTTCTTTACAAAATCACATCGTTACAAGACAGCATTTAAATCAACCACAAGTGAAAGCTGACTTCACGGCAACTTGGGCGGGCGCCAGTTTTATTTGATACCTTTTCTTTGCGGATAGTTGAAGGCAATATTAAAGTGCAATAACTTTGTGTACAGTTTTTAACATTTAAATAGATAACCGCATTTTAAAATCTGCACATCTCGAGATCAAGAACGAATTTATTGTTGGAACTTCTGCTAGATTAGTCTCATTTGGAAGGTCAGGAATTGCTCTTTATCGGGGTGAACTATCACTTAGTTTATTTGAATTATATTGAGCTATCGTTCAAAGCATGGCACCTCATATTTTTAGTTTATGGTATGTTAATATTTCAGTTATTTACCTTATAGATTTAGGAATGTGTCATGTTTTTATGGACTTCTGTTCGCTTGTATTCATAAAGAAGCATGGTGAATCATAACTTTCATGCCAGGTAGCATTGTCTTTAAATATAGTTTAATAGCAAAATTCAACAAATCTTGAAAAAGATCACCAATGTTCAAATACATAGAGAATGAGGTATATGTTGTATACACAGAGAAACATGGTAATTTGGTAACGTTCTATTTTCTCAAAACCACCATTAATAGTATACGAGATACAACATACATTTATAAAGTGTAAATAAATACATGCAAAACATGGTATAGAAGCACAGTGGGTGAATACATTCATATTATTCCGATATTGGTAATATTCATTTCGATGAAGATATAATATCGATATTTACTGTTTACCATTGATATCCATGTGTTTATCGTTGATATCAATGTGTTTACCATTGATATCCATGTGTTTACCATTGATATCCATGTGTTTACCAATTATATACATGTGTTTACCATTGATATCCATGTGTTTAACATTGATATCCATGTGTTTAACATTGATATCCATGTGTTTAGCATTGATGTCCCTGTATTTAACATTGATGTACATGTGTTTAACATTGATATCCATGTGTTTAACATTGATGTCCCTGTATTTAACATTCATATTCGTGTGTTTAACATTAATCCCTGTGTTTAACATTAATCCATGTATTTACCATTCACATGGAACAAGGTTAGAATCCTTAATATATTCTTTAAATGTAGATTAATTTCCATAAAGTTAAAAAATAACGTGTAGAATTATTTTCATATCAATCTCCATTTATCTTTGATATATCCTGCATCAATATTCGTATTAGTTTTTCTAGAGATAGAAATGTAAAAAGTAAAAAGAAATAACTGAAATCCAATTGGCAGAGTGATTTTGTCATGGGTAATCCAAGATAGTTGCATGTAGCTTATGTGCATAACCATTTCTCTGGTGCATTAGTATTCTAAAAGTAGTTTTAATGCCGTCGTGCATTTATATTCCGCCTATTTTCTTAACCAAAACAGTATAACGTTATTAGCTAATAATATTATGTCCCAAACCTTGAGATCATGGATTAATTTAGTATAACTAGGGGTTTCAAGTAAGCTAGATAATTTAATTTAATTTACTTTGCAATCCTTGTGTTCCGGATTTGGCAAAATAATGATAAATACGACATGAATTCTACGAATTTCCAATTATTATTAGTATTGTTATTATTAAATGACATATAATTCTAATAAACTATATGTTTTAAAAGTACCATGATAATTTTTATGATGACCATACACTGTAGATCAAACCTACTATTGAATTATGAAAATGCCACCAGGGGGGATTTTGGGAACTTTGTGTTTTGGTGATGTATAATGACTTTATGAAGCTTTGCTGAAAAATTCATCTTTCTACTAATTTCGTCAAGGTTGGATGCTAATACTCCTGTAATAAGGCCGGCAGTGGTGTTTCTATTCAAGAAATATGTATATTGAAATAGTCGGGTATATGTCATAGAAATTGACAATAGAAAACAAATATGTTTTTTCTAACATTAGTGGTTCGTATCAAAGAGCATTTACAAGGAAACATTCTCGTAATTGTCCTCGGAAATGAAAGTGTTATTTCTGACCATGGTGCTTGTATATTGTAGTGATGGTATGAATATTTACATCTAGAGATCCTGGTATATAATCATGCCAGAGAATAAAAAATACTAGTAGCAACTCCTGATATTATATGTGCTAGAGAAAAAACGGAGAAAAAAACCACATGATATTATATGTGCTAGAAAAAAAAATAGAAAAAAACATCCGATAAAATTATAATGTGCTAGAAAAAGATATAGAAACATTCGATATTATTATATGCTAGAAAAAAAAAACACCATAGAAATACTTGATTTTTAATTTGATCATTGTCGAGGTAAATATCATTGTATTAATGAAAGCACTTTCTACAAATTGGCTCGGGATGAATCCTCTCGGAAACAAAATTAACATTCCCAGTAGACACAAGATTCCACAATTCCACAATCCCCGCTTGGACCGAGTTTCCAATAGGATGAATTTCCATGCGATTGTCCTCCACAACTTTGACGACTGGAGAGTAGCTTGGAAGACCCTTGGTGATCTTTGGACATAAGGACAGAAAAACAATCGATGAGGGAACACCATGGGTCGTGTCACCTTTTGCTAAAATGTGTGTTGTCACCGTTCTCCTTGCGCTTTTAATACGATATTATTCCAAGTTTAGCTCACTGGTGTGTAAGCATGCAACAGTAACTATTCGTCTGTAAGGAAACGTTGTTAACTTTGTCATATTGCACTTGAATGCTAAATTACATTATCGTTACAATTTAGGAAACGGGGCGTGGTTAGTCCTATTTTGGGGACATTATCGTTAAAGAAGATTCAACCCGTCTATTATTTTCATGAAGTTGATGAGTCGCGCTTAATGCATTTTTTTAAATACTAAAAACAGGGAGAAAATCTTCAATCTTTCTAATCTACATTGGACTTTTGAAGTTCTCTGGTAGAGGCCTGTCGTCTTATGAAATCGGTCAATATACATTAGATGCATATAACGTAATGTACCATAAAGATACTTTTTAATAGTAATTCTGAAAGGCAGTTAATTGAATATTGGCGGTTCCATTATCCATATTCGGCATCGACAACGCCCAGTTTTCCACTCATCAAATGAAATTCATAGCGTTCATTAACCGAGTTAATTTAGCATCGTCATATTTCTTCAAAAATCAATACCATGGAAATGGTATCATCTCAAACAACTAATGTGGCTTGCACGTGTTGACGCAACCACTGCAAAGAAATCTGTCCATGTAAATATTAAGTTCTTAAAACAGTTTCTTTTAAACCATACACTAGTACTTTGAGCTCATGAACAGATTCAGTATATCTCTTGATCCAACCAACCCGTGTGTTATTAATGTCGTACCTATTGTGCCTATAGATGGAGCTAGCTTTATATGCATGTTATAAATATCGCAATATTCTAGGAACTAAACCAATTTCTTTCGGCGGGTCAATATATAAATTGAGATACATGTATATACATTAATATATCCTTCATAGACAAAAGTATAGCTTTGTCCAAAAAGGTTCAATAATTCAGATCTATGTAAAGTACATTGTACCATAAACCTACATTTACCAAATCTTTCCTTTGAATAATAAATCAAGATTGCATTTCTCGAAAGGATCGTATTGCTAGTCCGGACGTAAATCTCAGCTACGTATACGTCATTTCCTGTTATAGTAAAAACATGGCGTACGCCTAAATTAATACGCGGACTACAGCATGACCGTTTCGTGAAGCACATGCCCTGCTCCTCAAGACGTCCCCGCCATGTATTTATTAATAATAATAAAAAGACTGTCCGTAATACCGTCAAAATCTTATTAATATATCCAAATTGTGTCTGCGTACCCAAATGCCCTCAACATCTGTGAATCTTGCATATATCTTGGCATACGGCCCATTTGTCAATGAAGGATCTGATAATATGACAGGCTTGTGTATTCATGGTGAACATCGTGTTAAAGCTAAACTGTTCCTATGGTTAGAAGTTAATCTAAAGTCAGTGCAATGCTTAGTTAACCTTATATGTCCGTGTAGTACTAAATACCAGGTGATAGTTCTCACGTTGCTTAATCCAGTCTAATGCCCAGCCAATCAAATCAGCTAATACAAATCACGTGCTCGCACTTTCTGCGACTTCTTCATTTGGCTCTGTACATGTATGGAGTAGGCTTAATTGAAATATTTTAAAATAATAAAAATAAAAATAATAGTTTAATGGTGGAAATTGCGATTCCTGTATTTTGAACCGATTGTGTTTATTTCTTCTTTTTTTATGTCTCCCTATATGAGCGGAACATGCGTCAATGGATGGGTATTACGAGATATTATTGTTCAGTAGTAGTAGTAGTAGTAGTTGTAGTAGTAGTAGTAGTAGTAGTAGTAGTAGTAGTAGTAGTAGTAGTAGTAGTAGTAGTAGTAATAGTACCACCATAAGTATTAGTATTATTTAATACTACTACTATCATTATTATTAGCAGCAGCACCATCATCAGCATCATCATCATCATCGTCATCATTCTTGTTATTATTACTACCACTACTACTAGTATTTAATACAAACATAAAATAAAGTATACATACTGTGAATATTGACCACCCAATACTAAATTCAAATATTATTACAATGTTCACACTTTTATGAGTCGCCACTGATCATGATCAACCTAGCGTTAATTATTCTCAATTAACCGCATTATTCACACAATGCCCTTGTGCGAGTCTCAGTTAACATGAAATGTGTGTGATACATTAAGTTCACTATCAATGAATAGCCATACCATTGTAATCGCGGCGTTTGAAACGAACACAGTCTATGTTCTCGAAGCACATACATCTGCAACACTCAAAAAGTTAAGTTATGTTTTGATGGGAGCGGCATCTTCAAAGGCTCAGCATGGGGTTACCTTTGCCCCTTTTTAAGTTTCCAATATTCCCCCGTTCCCGCCTTCCTCTTGAGAACGCAGCTATTTTAACCATACAAAAGCTGAGAACACATTTGCTGCGGGATTGACAATGGCTGACAATGCCGCCATATTTGCGCTATGATCTCATTGGCAGTAACAGGGGCTAATGACTCGAAAATCAAGAGCTGTTTAGAGTTTAGAGTTTATATAGCTCTGGGTGCTCCGGCTGTGAGCTCCTAACATCGTCGAACCCGAGGGGAGTTTGTGGGGTTGTTTTGTACCCGTCCACTCATGATGTCCTCTTTGGAAATGTTGTTATAGCTTTGACACACCCCCTCAGAACCCCTGCCGAGTTTTACAACCAACACAAGTTGGTTAGTGTATAACACACTTTTTTCTTTTTTTTAGTCGATAGAATTCTGAAGCTTTCTCAAAATAAACGTTATGCACCAAAAGCCATTGTGTTAAAACTTCTTGCAATCGCTGACTGTGACATCATTTAAAACACGTATGGATATCTAACTATGTACCGTTCAATATATCCTGTTCGCATGTACTCAAGAGTGTAAAGTTGCTCATATGTAAATATACGTAAACTAAAGTGTCTATGCGTTCGCATGCCGCTTAAGCAGGGTGAGTAAATTAAGCATGCAAACATTCTGAACAACCTCAATAAAAGTCCATAACTCGTAAATACTCGTGAATATAAATATCCGATTATTCCGAATGTCAAAGGGAAGATAACTACATTAACTATCGGTATACCCTTGTATATGTATATGTATAAATAGTGGCCGTGTGTGTGTGTGTGTGTGTGTGTGTGTGTGTGTGTGTGTGTGTCCGCGTCTGTTTCTCCATTATGTCAGACCACATTGTACATCTATTAGGACAGACACTCTGCCTGGTGTCCTAATAGAACAACTGCCATCATAAATACCGGCAAAGTCGCATGAGCATGATCTAAACAAATACACGTTGGTATAATGATAATTAGTTTGGCACAATGAAGACCTTATGATAGAATACGACGGCATCGAGTGCAAAGACTTTAGACGAGACCGAGAAACCAAAATAGCGCAAAATGTGTATCAAAGAAAGATACTTTACCACGAGTAACAGAACACTTCCGTTGTGATTTAGATGTAATATAGCTGCAAGTTTAAGTGCGAAATGTGGTGAAATTAAGTAATTATACACAGAAATCTCGAACAGTCGCGGCCACTACAATCAACACCGAAATTGAAAATGTGTTTTGGTTGAATTTGGAACATGTTTGTCTTGCTTTTCAGACCAGTAGCGGTGTTGTTCGTTGTTATTTTTTTTCCGTTTTAGATTAACTTTACCGTATTAATCACTGCATTAATTTTAATTTTGGCATCGTCGTTACTTAACTAAAGGCAGATGTTTCATTAAGAGTATATTCATGCGGACTTTTTACATGTTGTGCTGAAGATTGCATCTGTTATATTATATTTGCAGGATAAAATGGCTTTTCTGTGCACTGGAGTTCAATGCAAATGCTCTGCTGTAACCAGCGTCTGGATGTAGTTTATGCATGCAGTGTTCATAATTTAATATACGTTTAAATAAACAGTACACTGTCATGTTTGCGTTCAAACGTAGAAAAGAATAAATTAACCGTTAACTGTCGGTCTGGGTATCGTTTCTCGAAGCTCTCTTAGCCGCTAAGGGACCATAGCACTCTCTTAGCAATGTATTAGCTATTTATCAAAGAGAGTGCTATGGTCTTAGTGGCTAAGAGAGCTTCGAGAAACGATACCCTGGACAAAATTAAAGTAATGCATTTTTTAGTCCTATCAACATTAATTCTTAAAAAATACGTGTTACTCGAATATTCTGTAAAAATATACCAACTACCAAAATAAACGCTGCGGGAGGTTCGGTTCAAAATTAGTAGAAAAAATCATTTTAAAATATTAAACGAATTTAAATAGATGATGATGGCAGCATAGTCATTGTATAATGTTCGCAGTTGTGCTTTGACATATGTGATCCTTGAAAACACCTAAATATAAATTGTAACATCCCAAACGTTATCTCTATGTTAATAAGCATGCAATATATTATATTGGCTAGTTTGTCTACACCATTATTCACTTCTTCGTTTTTAACACACATATAGTAACATAATTAATTTCTTTATCGTCGCAAATGGGTGAACGATTCCCGCAGCGACGTTAAACTCTATATTCACTCACTCACTCATTCAAGTCGAAAAAATACAATCGCTTCCATTAAAACTACCGTATATCCTTCAGACGATAAGCAGATTATTCATCAAAGTATATGAATATGGTAAATGTTCCCGGTTGTACCTTGAGCATATTCGTTTATGTGAAATTCTAATCATATAATATAATTCATACAAAATCGGTGTATGTTCTAAAATCGTTATAATTCTTTTCCTCAGATAAAACCTATTGTAATAGTGTATTAACTATACCAACACAAGTTTTCTAAGCAGCCTCTAGGCTTGTGAGTCGAAATATGTCCAACAAAATCTAAATGTTCTCAAATGCTGGAATGCTTTTTAAAGGACCACCAATTGCTACAACGAAATTCATGAAATTGGACCCTTCACCCAGATCAGACGCGAACCTAGCGCTTGCATTTCGATTGATTGCTGCTTGTCCAAGAAATGCCAGCTTTCAACCTGTCCAAACTTTCTATGACAACGTGTTCCTGGCTATCGATAATTTGCTTGATTTGTCGACGTCGGATTCGGCCGCCCCAGACTCGGTCTTTAAAAGCTCTTTGCTTCAAGCCAGTCTACAGTAATAAATTCTTTGAACTGAGACTCGCGTCCAAGTATGGTCAATTTCATCTCAGATACACGCAATTATTACAACCGAAGGAACCCTTTATCTCTTGAGACTGTTTTCATATGTCGAAAATGTTCTGGCCTGTAAATTTTCACACGGGCCGCTTGTTATCGCACGACCTTCTCGAGCTTTTGGCAAATTAGCACCCGCAAGGTCACAACAATATCCTGTGTTAATTTCACGATTGGTCAGCTTCCGTTTTTCAATCAAACTGCATCTCCAGACTGACCAACACGAGCGAGTCACGTGCGGCGGTTCGGATCAAAGAGACTGGAGAATTCGGTTTCCGAGTCAGAAAGTCAGGCTAGTGAAGTGATGTAGGTACTAATACGACAGTAATCAGGCGCTTCTAATAATGCATTAATTCGCCATGCTCATAAATATGGAATATGAGATGGATGGATGAATTAACGATACATTTGGAGGTCAATGTTCATTAATTTAGGAGCCAACCCCTGCAACAACTTGACCAAAGAATGGGCTTCTATTCGACATCATTGGAGTGAAATTACCCGGATGTGAGATAATAGTCTGGAAGTAAAAGGTTCTTTGACCACCGAATTGTTTGTCTTCGGTACGGTCCATTTGTCACGGACAGAGAAAAAGTACCTAATTTTGCTGTTCCAAAGATTTTACTTCCAAATGTTGTCTATAAGCAGAAATGTCTCGCCAATAAGCACGTGATCTTCATAACCACCTGGTCCCGGTTTCAAGACGGTGTCCTAACTAGTTAGGAACTCCTAACCCGAGTTATCGCCTCCTAAAGTGTTTCACGACCACATCACAAGTCATATACCTTCTTAAATTGGCATCTAACTTAGGAGGTGTTAAGCTGGATCATAACTGTATGTGCTGCTAACTTTAGGAGGCCGTTGAGAAACGCAGGCCTGATCTTTGGGATCGAAGAAGAATAAAGAAGTTTTAATTTGGTTCATATTCCCAGAGTGGCAGTTATGTTATGTTGAGCTTTTGAAAGGGTACCGCAGCAGAATTATTTTTGAATGTATGCATATATATATAGAGAGGATACTTAACTGTGTTTCCCAAATATCATGATTTATGTCATTCGAGTGAAGAGGGAGGCTATATTGTCACGAG
>JAUTBV010002908.1:0-22946 GCA_032361325.1 Lepetodrilus fucensis | reverse complement strand
CACATTTGATGTTTTTAATCGGCTGGGGACTATACTTGTCAAATACAGTGGAAAATACCATTTACAACCAATCCAGGACCAGACATCTCATCTATGCTGTACTGACTTATGTACGAAACATCCGTCTGGTGGGAAATTCAAATAATTTAGTGGTTTATAACCTATTCTTGTGTAGACAAATCAAATGTACATTCTTTCAGGTAGAATGTGTTTGACCATGAAACAAGTTGACAAATCTTGATTGTATGCCTTCAAGGGTGTATATTTTGTTGTAAATTACATATATTGCATGTGGAAATAGTTATATAAAGGAGGATGCAATATTGTTTTGTGTATATTTTTGTGAAAAATATTTCTTCAACAAATACTCATAACTTCATTGCAAGAATGTTTGTGAAGATGTAAGGTGTGAGTTATACTGTTTAAATTGGATTATGCATATGATCGTGTATTTGCAGATGGGACCCAGACATCGTAGTAGGATACGAGATCCAGATGTTATCGTGGGGATATGTGCTGCAGCGAGCGTCTCATCTAGGAACCGATCTCTGCACGAGAATCTCCCGGACGCCAGGTAAATACTATCATGGAAAAAGAAAAGAAAATTGATATGGATGTATTTATTTGCAAATTATGAGCATACCAAGAAACAAAATACCAGGCCGTGAGATTACGAAACCTTTACAATACAATTTCATGCTCAAGCTCAAATTTTATATGTGGATTTGTGAATAAATCCTGAAGTTGAGCATGAAATCGTACTCAAGAAAGTTTCTTAACTTGAGGGTCTTTTCTCGAAAAGTTCTTACGATCGTACGACAATCTTATCGATTCTTATAGTATGGCTACAAACTGTTCTTAGGCTAAGAAGTTTGTAAGAACGTTTCGAGAATAGGTCCCCTGGCCCCTAGATTACGAAATATTTCTGAATACGATTTCATACTCGACTCAATGTTTTGTTCACAAATCCCCATGTAAAATCTGAGCTTGAGCATAAAATCGTACTCAGAAGGGTTTCGTAATCTCGTGGTATTGTGTTATACTGAAAACAGTAGCACTGGTAGGCTGATAACACAGTGGTAGATCAAAAAGGACTCAGAATATGTCTTTGTAGAAGACAACAGTTCTCTTGATAGGATATAGTTCTGGCTTTAAATTTGAAATGTAGTTTATTATCCTTGGTTTGTCAGTACCAGCATTGCCGGTGTTGTAGAAACACACAAACAGTGATGTGAACGAAACAATCTTGAAACGTAGATCTATATATCCCAATTTTAATCAGGGATAGAACTAGCCACTTGCCCGGCAGCCTGATCCATTTCTCCTAATGTTATAGGTATCCTACGGGCTAGTAGACATTTCTTGTTCTGTTATTGATATCATTATTCGGGCGAGTACGTTTTAAAGTTAAGTTTCATCCCTGTTTGTCGTTGCCTATGGGTGAGATATTACCGCTGTGACATAAAACATTAATTCATTCATTCCTTTTAAGAAGTTAAAAACAAAACAGATGGTGACATTTGTGAAAATGGTGGTTGTTTTCAGGGTCTAAGGCTGGTAACAGCGCTAATGCAGCCAAGGATGAATGGGCAGCCGATTACACTTCGGAGATCAACATCTCCGGCAGAATCGTGCTCAACCTTTGGCGTCTACTCAGGCATGAAGTGAGTTATCTCCACTTGATAATTTATAAATTTGTGAATTCCATAATAATACATGGGAAAAGTTAACACATTGGAAACTTTTGATCAGATGAGAAATCTTTTATGAGAAATTATTTTATGAAATAGGAAGGAAATAAAGAGTTAATAAATCTATCCTCATTTCAATTATCTTCATTCTCCTGAATGCATTTTTTTTCTGGAAAAAGGTGTTTATTTTATGAAAAAGGAAGGAAATGAAGAGTAAAATTTTGTATCCTCATTTCAATGTAATTTTCATGGATATATTTGGTTTTTCTTTTTCTGGAAAAAGATGTTTCAAAACTGTGCACATATTGTTGCAGGTGACACTAACTATCTACAGTTTTGAGAATGTGATGTTCCATATCCTGCATCGCCGTATTCCCTTGTATTCTAGTCGCACTCTCAGCCTGTGGTACAACCACCGTGTCCACCATTACAGGTAATATCCATCTCTGCTCAGAGTTATCTCCCCTTTAGTCATTCTCCTGTCAATGATTATTAGATGGCCATCTTGAGAGCTGTAGAATTCATGACTTTGTTTCTTATGCCAGTTTGTTCTACATTGCAGGTGGCGTGTGATGGAACATTATGCGAACAAGGTCAAGGCCGTCTTGCAGATAATGGAACAGTTGGACCTTATTGGCAAGACGAGCGAGTTTGCTCGTGTATTTGGCATCGAGTTCTACCATGTACTCTCAAGGGGATCACAGGTAAGATATTTAGATTTATTTTTTACAATTTAATTATCATCAATTATCTATCCAAATGTGCATTTAATTAACGATCTCAGACCAACCATGGATTAAAATTTACTTCCTATTTAATATTTTACTAATAATATTATATTTTAATTTTCTATTATTATATTTTTGGTTTATTACATTTTTGGTTTATAGCCGCTTTCAAGATTCTTTCACTTATAATCAAGGCTTGTAACATACAAATTATATTAACCCTCTCCCTGCTGAATTAGACACAGGCACTACTCTTTAGGGCATCTCTGGTTGCCTACAGCATGGAGAGGGTTAATTATTCTGCAGCTTTCATCCTCTTTCATCATTGTATGCACGTCATTCTTTGACCACTTTCAGTATCAAATTGTTGTTTTATAAATTGATATTTTTCAGCCCTCACCATTCTCTTCCAGAAATGCACCTGGTTGCTTTCTTTACACTTTCAGTATCGAGTGGAGTCGATGATGTTGAGACTAGCCAAGCCGATGAACTACA
This sequence comes from Lepetodrilus fucensis, assembly GCA_032361325.1. Taxonomy (NCBI): domain Eukaryota; kingdom Metazoa; phylum Mollusca; class Gastropoda; order Lepetellida; family Lepetodrilidae; genus Lepetodrilus; species Lepetodrilus fucensis. The sequence continues at coordinate 20,032 of JAUTBV010002908.1, read as the reverse complement.
TCGCGGTGTCTCCCAGCGTGGACCAGCGAGCTCGGCAGAAGGCGCCCGAGTGCGTTCAACTGACCCTGGAGCCGGAGTCCAGGTTCTACCCCCACCCTGTGGTCGTCCTTGACTTCCAGTCCCTGTACCCCTCCATCATGATCGCATACAACTACTGCTACTCAACATGTCTGGGCAGGCTGGAATGTCTCGCCAATGCGCAGTAAGTTTATTTCATTTTTAAAATTATTTTAAATAAGAAATTAAAATTATTTTGGAATTCAAATATTGTTAAGGTGAAAATTATTTTGAAATTTAAAATGATTGTCCAAGTTAAAATCATTTTGAAATGTTCAAAATTTAAATTATTTTCAAAGTTACAAATTATTTTCAAGGTTAATAAATAAATAAAAAATCAAAGTTAAAAGTATTTTCTAAGTTAAAATCATTTTGAAATTTAAAATTATTTTCAAATTGGTGTTTAGAGTGAGATATGAAATAGAACCAAACATTACTTCCATTGGCTATTTCAGCGAAGGATCATTCGAGTTTGGTTGTTCATCCCTGAAGATTTCCCCATCACTACTGAAGGTAAACTGTTTATTCTGTCATTAACCCTATCAACTAAATAGGCAAGAAACGAGAAATAATGTTCTTGCCTAAGATACTTCCTTCAAGCATGAGGTTCTTGGATATCTTTGCATTCATTAACCCTCTCCCTGCTGGATTAGACACAGGCACAGTACTTTAGGGCATCTCTAGTTGCCTTCAGCATGGAGATGGTTAATTCATCGTTAAATGTCTCAACATTTTGATGGGTCACATTAGTTCATCATACTGTGCACGTCATTAGACTCATTTAATAATTTAATGGATTCTGCAATGTTACTCTCCATGTTTGCTGTTATTACGAATGGGTAAAAGATTCCTGCCGTGACATAAAACAACGAGTCGCTCGTCCATGTCTGCCTCCTTTCCAATGTCTTAAGATTTTGTTGGATCCGTGTCAAAGAATATTTATATTTCGATACCTACTTCTAAATAGTCCTGCAATCCCCCCCAGATTTAGCTACCTATTCAAACTTACGTTTTTCAGAAAACACAAAAATGCTCAAAAGAGGTCGGGTACACTCGCCTACACGTGACGTCACACGCATGCTGTACTGACTTGACTTGTACTGTAAGCCAGGGTCACAGCTGCAGTGTAGGTTGCGTTCGGGGCGATTGTACCAAAACCAATTTTGTAATGCAAAAATTTGTGTTTTCTGAGCAAGGCAGAAAAACATAAGTTTGAATAGATGGCTGAATCTGGGGGAATTTTTGAGTGTGCTTTAGAAGTAAGTATCGAAATATAAATATTCTTTGACACGGATCCAACAAAGTCTTAAGACATTGGAAAGGAGGCAGACATGGATGAGCGACTCATTGTTTTACGTCACGGCAGGAATCTTTTACGCATTCGCAATAACAGCAATTTTTTAGTGTGTTTTAGAAGTAAGTATTGAAATAGAAAATACGGAGAAATAATTTTCTCCTGTTAGATATATTGTCTAATGTCTCTGCTCTGTGTCTTGTTTCCAGAAGCTGGAGAAGGATGTCACCATATCTCCAAATGGAATTGTTTTCCTCAAACAGCATGTTCGGCCAGGAGTGTTGCCAAAGTAAGTCTGAAGACACACCATTGTAGAATCAATCAAATCAATCAAAATATACATTTATACAGCGCTGGTATCCAGCAATGGGCCAACTGCTCTTGGAGCATTTGGTCTCTGATAGTACTAGTTTGTATATATACTCTACTGAACAGATGGGTTTTCAGGAGCGATTTAAATGCACTGAGCTTCTTGTATATGGGCCGTTGGCCGTCATTGCAGAAATAAAAGATATTACGATATTTACCATAAATACTTTACAATGATGCAGGAATAATTACATCAGGGGCGGGTGGTAGCACAATGGTAGAGCATTTACCTTGGAGCAAATAGTTTGACATGGTCTTTTCTATTACAATACTTTATTACAGGTTTATACAATCTGTTGACAACACAAATTCTTTAGTAATAAATGCAATGGTCAGTTTTAGTTATTTTGCAAACACATCTGTGCATTTCAATTTTGTCTCCGTAGTTGGGACTTTACTTTCATTTCATCTAACAAGTTGTCGTTGTATGTACACGTATTTGTGAAATGTTTAGCAACACCAACCGTACGTATTTCTTCTCCAGGATGGTGGGTGAGATTCTCAATACTCGACTCATGGTCAAGAAATCCATGAGAGGCTACAAGGCGGATAAAGTAAGTCTGAAATTTCAGGTTGTTTTAAATATTAATACCTGCGCTTTTTTTGCCTTGCCCGGCTAGCCGATTTGCTGGTTCGAGAGTATGGTCAAGTGGCGGTGAAGTGCCCCAAACAAAAACAAAAAAACACGGCGGAAATCCTAGCCAGCACAATTGTTATTGAGCAGCCCTAATGTATGCAATAAATGGAAGATCTGATGTCTTTTATCTACTGTAAATCATGAAATTAATGCGAGCAGAATATTAACGCGAAAAATGCGACCGACGCATTGTCGCATTTAATTGCTGCGCATTAAAGGTAAATACTGGTGAAAAACATGTATGGAGATATGACCGTTCCCATTTTATTGGTGTCGCATTTACGTCTAAAATCTAGAGGTCGCATTAAATTAGTGACTCATTAATTTCGTGATTTACAGTATGTGTGTGGAAGTTACAAATCGGTTCCAGTTCTGTTGTTTGGTGTGTCAAATGAGAACTGGAAAGGAAAGCACTTTGGATGTAATTACGTGACATGGACATAGTGGATTGTATCCATTGTAACACTATATTTTTAGTGACGTCACAATCTGTTACACTAGGGGGCTAAGATTATGAAACCTTTCGTACTCAACTCATAATTTACATGACGTTTTATGAACAAAACTCTGAGTTGAAGATGAAATCGTACTGAGAAAAGTTTTGTAATCTCGGGGCTAGCATTGATACTCAGTGAGACAACTCTGGTATATACATATCCAGTGTTGATTAAGATCTGTACCGAGGCTAAATCTCCAATGTGATGTTACCAGATGGGCAGGACTACAAGCATCTCGTTCCGACGTACCCCGACCTCGAACTCCGGCAGCTGTGCCGCCTGGCCAAGGAGTCATGGAAATGTGTCCAGAGTGGTCTCCACTTGCTGTCCTCCAAAAGTCGCTTCATCGTACAAGGGGCGCTGTCAAGAGTGTGGGCCAACATCCAGGAAAGATGCGACAATACAGGTAATTTCACTGCCAGACACGAGGACTGGTGAGTCTGAGAAGTTACCGTCCTCACATATGTTGACCAATGATCCATTATATATAAAAATAATTCACATTATTGTTTTTAAATATCGTCATGTGGCCGTGCAAGGCTAAAACTTTACTAGTCCTCGCTGATAACATGGGTATTATGGGTGCACATAATGATTAGCCAGGATAATAAGAATAATGCGTATTTATAATGCGCCTAATCTATGCATACCGATTGCTCATGGCGCTACAATGTGGGAACAAATATGTACAAAATTACTTGTAGACAATATGAAAATTTAAACATTTAAGGATATTGCTGTTAAAGATTTTGCTTGTGGTACAGTTTTTGTAGACTTGCTCTAGATGCGCATCCATCCTGCAGTATCTCCTGGCAAGTGTACGTACTGAGTGTATTTAACACTGCCATCCTAATGAGAACGTTGTGACATGCACCTGCTATATTGAACTCTTAGGCTGTCCGTAATATTCTACGCTAATTCTAGGATCTAGAGACGTATATTGAGCTATAAGGACCTGATGAGGCAGGTGTGGATGCTGTATACAGACCTGGCTTGCGTTTCACGAAAGGAGTGTATATTTACGTCAGACGTAAATCACAGAATATATCCATGCTTTATGTCCTGATATATGTCCGGCATAAATTGACACTCCTTTCGTGAAACACTGGCCAGGAGAGATGTTGCTTTGATTCCAGTTCCACAGAGGTGCTTTGTCTGCAATGGAGCCACGTCAGACGAGGACTGCAATAAGCAGATAGAGACATGTGGACCACATGAACAGGTAAATATGCAGACAAGCCTGGCTTGTCATGCTGCGTCAAGAAGAGAGGTTAAACAGTTATGACCTGTGACCTGCTCTGACTGGGTTGTCATGCGAGAGTATTGCTGGTCATGACGACAGCGCGGTGCCAGTACTGCGGTTCTACAAAGTCGTGTGAATGTTTCAGATGTGTGAGAGTATTGCTGCTCATGACGACAGCGCGGTGCCAGTACTGCGGTTCTACAAAGTCATGTGAATGTTTCAGATGTGTGAGAGTATTGCTGCTCATGATGACAGCGCGGTGCCAGTACTGCGGTTCTACAAAGTCGTGTAAATGTTTCAGATGTGCGAGAGTATTGCTGCTCATGATGACAGCGCAGTGCCAGTACTGCGGTTCTACAAAGTCGTGTGAATGTTTCAGATGTGTAAGAGTATTGCTACTCATGACAATGTGATGCCAGTACTGCGGTTCTACCAAGTCGTGTGAATGTTTCAGATGTGCGAGAGTATTGCTGCTCATGACGACAGCGCGGTGCCAGTACTGCGGTTCTACAAGTACTGTGTCCGTCCGTCGTTCTGCAGATTGAGGTGTTCTGGAAGGAAGTGCATCAGCCACTGTTGCCGTGGCGATCTCTGCAACAAGGTTTACGACTTTCAATCTGAAATCGGTCAGTACAGAATTTCGTCAATTGTTCATGACCAGTTATTTTAAATGGACTAGTTGGAATACTAATTGAAGTTGATATGAAAATGACCTGCATAGTGCCATTCTTGCAATGTAAAGATGACAATGTTGCTTTCAGAGCCCATGGCGTGCCGCATGGAGCGATCTTTGGCATGTACCATCAGTCTTGTTCGCTCTGTCATCATCACTGGAAAGGTCATCTGCAAGTACGTATAGCGCGATCACTTACAAACACTCCTGTTAGTCACTACATGTTATGTCATGGCCATTTGCTATTTACAAACCAGGATGTAAGTGAAAGAATCTTGAAAGTGGCTCTAAATCCCAAATTTAAAAAAATAATAATAATAATAACGTGCCATGTACATGCTGATCTGTGACAGTGAGTGCATATTCCCCAAGGTGTTGAAAAGGAAAATAAAGTACATTGAACCATTAACAGGAATAATGATAAAAATGCACATGGATTTGGAGCAATATAAACTAGCACATTATTACTGTTACCAATATGAAGTCTGTAAAATCAAAGGTTTGTGATTGCAGGTCAAGTCAGCATAACCTTAATTGCATGGAGGTCAACAGTCGGGCGTGTAAAAGTTCAGTAATGGCCAGTTTCTCCAGTGTGGCCTTCACCATCCTGACATCAATATCGGAGAGGACCTGTCTCATTCAGCTGACGTCCTCCACGTGCGGATCCAACGCCATACTGTCCACATACGCCATCCTCAGCAACGGATTTGTAGGCATGAACGACAAGGTCTGCAGGTGAGATGGACTGGTGATACGACGGTGTGTCGTGGTGTCGTTTATTCAGTCATAGGGATAATATTGCAGCACGGTCTCTGGGTGGTGTTTATCTCCAATTCTCATCATTGTCATGTATTAGTGAAAGATTCCCGCTGTGATATAATACAATAATTCATTCACTCACCTGACTAAATCATAACAGGATCCTGGCAGGACACTTTCATCTCGGGTGTCAAAGTATAATTTTGAGCATCCACGTTATCAGTATCATGGCTTGGATATGGCTTGATATGTAAACATGTGCCAGTATGCCTTATGTCAATGGTCTGTGTTAATAGTTATGTATGCCCTATTGGTTCTGACGGAGGCAAACTCTCGTAAAATAATTAATATACGCGTAAGGAAATACGATTTCCTGTTATCTACAGAATTTCCTGGTATCTACAGAAGAAAACTTATGGGAATTATTTTTAATATTGGGTGCTTAGAGATGCAATATCCTGCACTATCTGGGTAAACAAGTAGTAAGCCTAAATTTCTAATATGCTGTCCCCATTATCAAATCATTATAAAATGTGCTCATTTTGTAAGTTTTGTTTTCATTAGTATAACTTCTAAATCGATATTTACATCATGTTTGCTTAGAATTGATTTCCCGTAATTTATACTTAAATATGCTATAGTAAAAAGATCCTGAAAAATATCTTCTCTGATGTTCGTGAACAGAAGTTAGTATCACCAGGACCTTCGAATCGTTTATGTTTCAGTGAACTAGTGTAACAGAAACATAGACTAAATTCTGCATCATCACTGACAAATATTGTATGTTTTCTGACATCATTAGCAAAGTGTCTGTACTGTTACAATTAGCACAAGTTTGAATCAGAAAAGAAGCCGAGTTTTATTTTTATCGATACTATCAATGTTCCATCATACTATCGGCAATTGTTATCAATTACTAAGTTTGCTATCAATATATTGCTATTGGGACACTATTACAATAAGTCGTCTTAACTTATCTTATCGACTTATCGTTACACCCCTAATACTTGCAGGGCAGTGGAGGAGACCATCGTCAGCGTGAAGAGGATCGAGGACGAGAAGCGGTGCACAGTCACAGAGCTGGTCCCAGTCCAGCAGTCTCTACGTCTGCTCCAACACCACACTGCCACCTTCTGTCAGCGGGCAGACAACTCTCAATCGTGTCCTACAGATGCGGGGATGATCTCCGTGACGCTTGGATACAGACCGTGCTCTCGACTCTACTTCGAAACTGTCATCTGTCTGAAATGGGCTCTGGGGAGGTTCGGCTCGGAGAAAAAATCATTCTGCAGGTAAGACGAGTGTTAGGTGTATCTCTCCGTATTTAACTCTGATGTGTAACCAGTCTGAGAGCACATTAACCCTCTCCATGCCGGAGACAACCAGAGATGTCCTTACGAACAGTACCTGTGCCTAATCCAGCATGTCATGATTTTTGTTTTTGTTTTTTTTGTTTATAAGATGTATATAATCAATTACTGGCCAACGTAAGTGAAGACGGGTAATTTCTCCGACTTATCAGTCCTCATGTCTGGCAGTGAAACACTGTTGATGCTCTGCCATTTATTCCAGTGCATTCCGTGCGACACCATCGTGTCTGAACAAGCTGAAATACTGCAAGGCGATCCCCCAGAGCATCCATGCCCTGAACGCTAAGCTGCAGATGAACTACCTCGAAGTCTGCCCATCGGTCGGATCGGAACCCACATGCATTGTCGAGGTCTGTGACCTGTCTGCCGCCCACGCCTGCGTAGATGTTGTGAATGCTGCTGCTGCCAGTGACGTGTGCGGTGCACTGCGGAGAGCCCGCAGCTGTGTTCTGCTCCAGACGTCCCGCTGTTTGTCCGTGCAGGAGTCCTCGGTCGTCACACGCTTCAACGGGCGAGTCCAGACAGCTACGGCCTGCGATGTTGAAGTCGTCGCCAGAAAACAAGACATCTTCACTGAATTCACCGGCTGTGTTGTGGAATACACAGAGGTCGGTATATATTTGGACAGACAGACCTGACTTGATAACTAACCTGTTAAAAAGTTATATTTATTGAAATATTGATATGAAAAAAAAATGTGTTGTTATTTTTAAGATTTGATTTTTAATAATATAAAAAATGTAACTTTTTTTTTATAATTAATTGAGATTTAGAGTTGCTTTCCAGATTCTTTCACTAATTTTTGGTAATTAATTAAGAAATCATACTGAAAAACTATTAGGCGGTTTGAATTATTAGGGTAATTACGGTACTCCTGACATCCTAGTTTTTTGTTTACTGTCAATACCTCTCTGGTTGGATTCACATAGATGCTGTCCGAGAGTGTGAGTGCTGGCCTGGATGGAGCTCAGACCTACGGGGCCGTGTGCGCCTCCTACCAGACCTCTGTGGCCTGCTCCAAGGACCTCCAACTTCCCCTCCTCACAGCAGGACATACCACGTCCTCTCTCCAGCTGTTCAACGTCCGACTCGGGGAATACCTCAAGGTCTTCTGTAAGTCAGAGGCTGAGTCCTTGTAGAAGGCCGGAGTCTTTAATTCGAGAGGATTAGGGCCCCGTAGAGGTTACGGAACATTTTTTATTATGATGTCATGCTGAAATTTTATATTGGGATTTGAGTGCAAACCCTTGAAGCATGAAATCATACTGAAAAATGTTTCTTGAAGTTGGGATGATTTGACTCCAAGATTAATGGAACATTTTTATAGTACGATGTCATGCTGAAATTTTACATTTCAATTTGAGTGCAAAATCGCACTGAAAAATGTTTTGTAACAATGGAGCTTGATCTAGATGGCTGTAGGATAGAATTCTCTAGACTTGCAGTTGTAGAATTTGACCATCAGGTGTTAGTTTGATGTTACAGGTGAAGCCCCACCGAAGCGACAGAGGCGTGGAGCTATGCCACAGCCACCTACGTGTGACAAACCACAGTTCAAAGCCTGCCTCAAGACGTACTCAAGTCTGGCATTCAGTATTCCCAGCATGGATGTGTCAAAACGCTCGGCAACCTGCAGGTATGTGCTTCTCTCTGAAGTGTTTAAGGTGTCTCAGTCTGAAACTAGCTGGGAAACTGACCCACAATGGAGGCTAAGTTTTGAAGTAGCAATTAGAGGCAATGACCACAAATCTGTAGAAAGATGCTGTCTCTGGTGGATGGTCTCTGATAGTTTGGTGGGCAGGAATTTAGAAATCTAATTTCTATACTGTTAATAGATTTTTTAAAAAAATTTTTTTAAAGGATTTACATTTAGGAAATCAGTAACGGTTTACATTACACTATGTCACATATCAGCTAACATGTTCCTAATGTTACAGGTTAATGGAGAAGCAACAGCAATGTCTTAAAGATTCAGACTGTACACTGACTGCACTGGCTACCAAGACTATCACCCTGCTGTCTGAGACGTTTGACGAGTACTGTGTCCCGCCGCTGTACAAAGTCGCCGGCTGTGACGCCGTCATGCACCGTGACAGCATGTCTGACCTGGCGCTCATCACTAGGTCCTCAAATGTGCTTCCAAGAGAAGTCTGCGTGTGAGTATCAAATGTGGCTGTTGTGGAGATAGTTTGAGTATCAGTTGTGGATGCTTTGAGTATCAATTGTGGATGGTTTGTATATATTGTGGATGGTTTGAGTATCAATTGTGGCTGTTGAGTATGGTTTGAGTATATAGTGTGGATGGTTTGAGTATTAATTGTGGCTGTTGAGGATGGTTTGAGTATCAATTGTGGATGGTTTTAGTATCAATTGTGGATAGTTCGAGTATCAATTGTGGATAGTTTGAGTATCAATTGTGCCTTTTGTGGATAGTTTGAGTATCAAATGTGGCTGTTGTGGATGGTTTCAGTATCAATTGTGGATGGTTTGAGTATTAACTGTAGCTGTTGTGGAGATAGTTTGAGTATCAATTGTGGATAGTCTGAATATCAAATGAGGCTGTTATGTGGATAGTCTGAGTATCAATTTTGCCAGTTGTGAATAGTATAAATGAGGCTGTTGTGGATAGTCTGAGTATCAAGTAGGGTGGTTGTGTGTAGTCAGGATTGGTGTGATATAAGAGGTTCATTCTAGAAAGTAAACAGGTCCAATTGCTAACTGAAGCCTGCATCTCGGAAGAAGAGTCAGTTACGTTCTGATGTATTTTTCAAAACCTTCTTTTTTTTAGTACAATTTCTAGTTGTGTATTGGTCAAATGTTCCTGCTGCAAAGTAAACTAATTCATTCATGAACACAATTTCATGTTAAACTCAAAAGTTATGTTCACAAATCCCCATATATGATATTTGACCCTGAGCATGAAATCGTTCTCAAAAGGTTTAGTAATCTCAAGATTAACAAGCCAGCTCAGCTATATTCGTATTTTCTTTGCAGTAATTCAGCGCGGGCTCTGGGCTGGACAACCAAGTTCTCCACCGGATGTGTGAGCGTTGACACTATGCGCAGCAACACCAGGCAGTACTTGGGTGGTCTCCTTGGAAACAGCTGCCCTAATCTGACCGTTGCGTTGTTCTGTGGCGCTAATTCCCATGTCGACAGGTCATGCGACGTTGACAAGTCTAAAAGCTGCGTGAAAAACATAGACTTGTCTGCCCTTGCAGAGGCTCAGACAGACACTTTCTGCAGGTGGGTGATTAACAGGGAGGAAATAACGCCTGCCCGCAGGCCAAATGCACTTAAAATCAGTGTCAGGCATGCTAACGCCCTTTTGGCCCTCTTGATTTTCAATAGTCTGTTATGTTTTTTTTGGTTTTTTTTACTGCTAAATATAGAATAGACAAATCAAAGTTTATAACACATAAATATACATAATCACACACACTCACTCACACACACACACACACACACACACACACACACACACACACTAGCGATTTATTTTTATTACAATTTAAATTTTTCATTAAAATCAAGGGCCCTTAGATGTTTAGGAGGGTATGCTAATACATGTATATAAAATAGAATGCCCTTGATGCTATCTGGAAATGTATACATAGTTCTTCCCCTGATGTATGCATTTTAATTTTTAAAAAGTAAAAACATTTAAAATCACTTATGATTAAAAAATACTATCTTCAATTTTCACGCACGGTTATTTAACTCAAATTGTCATTTTGCATTTTGGGCGTAAATTAAGTCAGCACAAATATTTCTAACCATATACAGGACAGTATTTCAAGGACTGAATTTTAGTTCCCTACATAATTGCCTGAGTACCCCATATTTCAATTGGAGACGCTTCTTCTAACTCGAGTACAATCATGGTGTATTGAAATTAACACTAGCCTGCTAGCCCAGGCCATTTTCCCCAATACTAAAGGTATCCTAAAGACTAGTAGAAAATAAAAACATTTGTTATTTGTACTATCACTATTCGGACTAGTATGTTTTAAAGATAGTTTCTAATGCTGCTTTGATGGTGTGTGTTTTTCAGTGGCCTGCTTCAGAATGTTGCCTGTGCGCGACACAACGTTGATGGATGTCTGTCAACGGAAATTACAGAAATCAAGACATCTGCTACAGCCCAGCAGACTAGGATCATGGGGAAGTCGTGTACTGGAATTACAGACGAGCTGTTTAATTACGACACCGCGTGCACAGCCACACCATCATGCTCCATTGCTGGCATCAGGAAGTGTCTGGATAAACTGCTTATTGGCACTTTGGTCAATGATTGCGAGTAAGTTTTGACCGATTATTGGCACTTCGCCTTGGTACTTTTCTCAATGATTACATGTAACTTTTATTATTTTGTATTTTTGTTTATTTATTTTGTTTATTTTTTAGTTTTAGTTAGTTATTTTTATTTATTTATTTTATTTTAGTTTTATTTAATTTGGTGTTTAGAGCCACTTTCAAGATTCTTTTACTTGTATCACAGCTTGTCAGTTTATGGCAAGAAGAATTAAATTTAACATTCTATTGCCAATTCTATTTGTCAGCGATTGGGTGTAGGTTTCACCTGGCACTTGTCTATTTTAACACTCTGCATTTCAGCACGTCGACTAAGGTCCGCAGCTGTATGCGGCAATACATGGTCAGCTGTAATGATATACAGCAGTCGGTGATACGAGCCTTGTACAAAACCATACTCCCTGGAGTCATCAACAACTGCGATCGTGATCTCACTTTTGCCACTCCTTTTGGAACAGGAAGCCAGGTGAGATCGTAGTAGGTGCTTGAAAATAATAGCAAAATTCCTCATATTATTATTTATTCTTTTGCATATAATTTAATTCTTTTTTATTTTTATTTTATTTGAATAAATGTCTCTATTTATTGTTATTTTTTAAAAAGAAATTAAAAAAAGGAATAATTTTAGGGTCACCATTTTCATTCTGACATATATTTTTTCTCTCCAGATATTCCAACCAGTCTGTGTTAATAATGTTATTGACATCTTCGTAAACATTAAACCCAACTTCAAGCCTCTGTCCTTCTACTGTGGTGCAGTAGACACCTATGTTCAATGTGTGGGCAGCGATTACTTTGGAATTGAACGGATAAAAGAGCATGTCAAAACTACCTGCACAGTTCCCAATGGTAAGCCAGTGTTATGTCTTTGTGAAATTATTTAGTCACATTGCCTAGCCAATGAAAGCATAACCTAAAGTTTTGTAGGTGAATCCAAATGGTAGGCATTTGAATAAATCGCTCGTAAAATCCCTTACATATTAAATATATATAAATATCATAATTTGTATACAAGGTTCATTTGTGTATTTTTGTCATGATATGTGACAGTTAACCATCAGGCACGTGTTAACCATCAGGTAACTGTTAGCTTTCTGCACAAATGACGTATTGTGTGAGGTGGTATTTACACTAATGACGTGTTGTGTGAGATGGTATTCCACCAGGTCATGTGCGCAGTACTGATGTCCTCTGACCACACCTATTGATATTTCAGTTCCCCAGTGTTCTGTGGGCAAACAGATGTGTGAGAACGGTCAGTGCAGGGATGACGTAGTCTTCTGTAACGGCATTGACGATGACTGTGACGGCAACTCAGATGAAAAAGAATGTGGTGAGTACAGAACAGAACAGAACAGAACAGAACAGAACAGAAGAGGAATCAATGGCTACACTACAGGGCTATGTTTCACAGAATGATTTTAGTGCTATGGGAGTTGGAACCCTGTGTTGGGAGTTATGACTCACATTGCGCTACAATTGTTTTATGAAACCAGACCCAGGCGTCCATAGTGTTACTCTTGATTGACAATACAGATTCGAGTGGTTACAATTACAAATCCCCTCTATTGACAACATTCCTTGCTCCAGGGTTCCAGACTAACATTTTGCGTTACTTGCCCACTATTCAAGGCAAGTTGCAAAGTCTCCAGAGGTGCTAGATGTTAAAATATAGGTTGTCCGCAGTTCAGTTTAACTTGTCACGGTACGTCAGGCATATGTTAGAGCCATGTACTTTGAGGCCATCAACAGTACTTACCGGTATACTCATCCTCACACCCCAGGGCCGGGCTTAAGTCAGTTTTCGCTATATATTGATCATCAAAAACTGACTTAAGCCCTTTTATGAATACGGCCCCAGGACTCACTTCATATTACACCCTTCGCACAGATCGCGAGAGAAACTTGGCCAAACAGTTTAGGAGCAATAAATAGAACAATGCTAAAATGTATGTCATTGGATAGATTTTTATCCCAAATTCATCGGGAAAATTATTTCATTGGTTGGATGTTTGAGCAAGTTTCCCTCTAGATGTGTGCCAGGGGTACAACATGGAGTGAGTCATGAACGGAATTAAGTACCGCTGGGATGCGAAGATGACTTGTACTTTGAGTTGCATCATCCTGTTTGTTGTCTCCACAGGTGTCCCGCTGCATGATGCGTGTAAGATGAACCAGGCCACGTACTGCTTGACCAGACAGGTGTATCTCACTCTGTTTGCCTCGTACATATCTCTGAGCGATAAGAAGGACCTTTGCAGGTAAGCCAGATCTGCCCCTAGATCTGTTGATCACGTATTAGTACCGGTAGTAGAGATTTACGTATTCGATCCACTCAAAGGTGGACTCACACGGGTTGATTGGTTCGAATTGCACTGTATGAGCATACAACCTACACGACTCACAAAGACAAAGATCAAGTTCTACTTGTACGGCCAATTGAACTAGATTGGTCATATGACCGATCTACCCATGTGAGCGAGCCTTAACTCTATCCACGCTGGAGGCATCTGGAAATGTGCTAAAGAGCCCAGTCCAGCAGGGAGAGGGTGAAATCTAAAGTAGAACTTTGTTTTGTTCTGGAATAATTAAATTGAATGGATACAACTGATGTTTGGAAGTTATGGTTGTGAGTTTAGTAGCTGATTGATATTCCCAGTTGACAACCAACAAATTTAGAGTTAAGCTGTTCTAAGGTGTACGGTTTTCCATCTTGGTAAAAGAATATTGATACATTGCTATTAGACCACAGACTTGTTACACACCTAGTATGTCGATAATGTGATCTATTCTCACACCCCTAGTTAAAACTTGTGATAATATCACAATTATGTCAGTAATCTGTCAATAATTATATCGTATTATGATTATTATATCAATAATTTAATATATTGTCACACTCCCAGTTAAAACGTGCAATGCATCAACAATTTGACCCTTAGTTAACACAGACTGGATTTGAAAATGGTATTATTTCTGTCTTAGGGTAATCTTAATATTCCTGTGATTCAATCATTGTGTATCTAGCACCAGTTGTTGTGCCACGTGATGCTGTTATCCCTGCTCGTTCAACTTCCAGCCAGCGCATTCCGACGCAGCAGTGCGTGCATGCGCGGACCAATGCGTGTCCGGACAAACAGAAGGAGTACTTCGAGGGGCTGCTGAAGCTCTCTGAGCACTTCCTGGACTACATGGGCATCTGTGAGAAGCCTGCCATGTGTGTAGAGTCCCAATCCAGCGACTGCATCAACGACCTGTCTCTTGTCATGACCCGCACCGAGGAGCGTGATGTCATCTGCAGGTATTGTGATGATTAGGTTCCGAGATTACAAAACAGATTTTAGATTTTAGATGGGGATTTATGAACAAATCTTTGAGTTGAGCATGAAATCGTATCCAAAAAAGTTTCGTAATATCGGGACTTGACCCGTTCAACATACTGCTTTCTATTTAAATCATACATGATGTCAGTGGGAGTTTAGACTGATGGAGTACAAAACTTTGTCACTAGTGGCGTTTCTTTTGCTAAAATCAGCTAGGTTTGGCATGCCCCATTTAAGTTCTTCCGGCAGTTAGATTACTTTATTTGCAAGCTAACTGGCAAATTTCTAGCCGACTTACGGCTGGAGGGAAGTCAGCCAAGTTGCGTTATTTGTACTTTCGCCATCATGTGACATACTCACAAAACCTTCTAGCTGCTTTCTGACAAATCGAGCAGCCTACGATGTCCATGGTTCTTGTTCTCCACTTCAGACAGGAGATTGCCACCAAGCTGTGCGTCAGTCAGTTCAGTCAGTGCGAGGGCAGCATGAAGGAACGTATCGACAGGAATCTCGAGAAAGTCCTGGCTCGGTCCCACGGCATCTGTATAGGGTACGAAGACAAACCCGACAAGCCAAAACCTATCTGCCCAGACGTCCCAGAAGATGAACGGAAATGCAAAGTGTTCGATGCATTCGAGTGTCTGTTTTCATCCTTCACAAAGCTCATCAATTATAACCCACGGAACAACTGGGAAAATGTCAAGTCTTGCTTGTGAGTATTTTCTATAGCATGTTCTGTGTACTATACACTAACAAGAGCAGGCAGAACAAATATGGCCCTGTTATGATACCATATTATGTTGAGACACCACAAGCAGAGTGACACCACACTTGGAGACGTCCCATAGTTGGTGACACTACACTTCTAATGCTCTACCTACAGTGCTTGAATACTCTGAATTCTTCCATATTCCAAGGAGTCTGATCATCGCAAATGGGTGAAAGATTCCTGCAGCGGCGTTAAACTCCATATTCACTGACTCACTCACTGAGGAGTCTGGAGTAGCCAAGTGCTGAATAGAACATGCCTTCTAGTTACATCACATGGAGAGTGACACCACATTTTAGAGTGACACATTAGACATTGATCAAAATAATTATAAGTTTATTTTATTTTCGTTTATTTAGCCAGCCATCTGTTATTGCATTATGCTCTTGTCCCAAGATAATTAAAATCTCCTGTATTTAATTATTTATTGTACAGTTAGAAACATAAAATTTAGTATTGGTATATTTTGGAATGAATTGTTTCAATTGTTTGTCAATAATGTCTGGTTGCTTGCTACACACATATGATGGATATATGCCAATCTAAACAGAAATAGTCCAGAAATCCATTTGATCTTCATGGAATTTGGTCTTATGACAGATTGCGTTCGACAGTCATTCCTTAATTGAATCCAATTCGTATAAGATGCATCATGTTAATGTTTCCAGTCTTAGTTGACGTCCTGTGTTGATGCGCCACGGTCAGATTGATAAAAATAATTTCACTTCCAGCGCTCTCCAGAGCACTATCCGCTGTGTCGCCTCCAACATCTCGGGGTGCGCGGTGGAGCAGGCTGAGGGCGTGATTGGGGGACTCAACGCCCTCCGTGACGGCGCGGTCACCCGCTGTATGCTATACGACATGAGCATGTGTGGCGACATCCGAGAGTGTCCTGTAGACGAAGCTCACTGCGTGAAAACCTTCCAGACTGACCTGGCGTCACACCCAGAAGACGACGTCTGTCTGTACGTACTGTACTATAGCTATAGCCAATGTGGCTTTGATTCAGTGCTATGGTCATCCAATGATAAATTATTGTCTTACCTTGTGTTATCTAATCTAGCAGATTTCCTACAAAATATTCACAAATCCACTATTTATGCGAAGGTTAACTTTCTGACATGATGCACTACAGAGTGGCACTACAGTTATCATCCTTGGTCTAGTCAGTACCAGCTGGTGCTCGCAGCTTTACTGCAACATTCAGCACTACGGATGTTGCGGGTTTCCTCCTGCCCAAAACTGACAAATTGTGATATTAGTGAAAGATTCTAGAAACCGACTCTAAACGTCAATTAAAAAAATATATATATATATTCTGCTCTTGTATTGGTAAGAATCTTTCAGTTTAATTCTGGAAAATTATTATTATTATTCAAATTCAAGTAAGCATATGTTATTTATTCACAAATTCTTCAATTCGTTACATGCTACATTAACTCTCACCATGCTGGAGGCAACCAGAGATGCCATAGTAAGCAGTGGCTGTTATCCCAAACCAGCAGGGAGAGTTATAATGCTGGGTTTTTTTTTAGTCCTTGCAACTGTTTTAACTCTTGCCATTCATCCGCACGTCTCCACAGTTTCATGACGAAAGCACGAGACTGCATCAACACGAAGAGCCAAGGTTGTACCCCACAGTCATCTGCACGCGCTCACTACAAGTTCCAGCAGGCCGTGGGCGACATGGACGTGGAGGTGCGCTGCGACGACGACAACGCCGATGCGTGCGCGCTGGCATTCAAGACGCGGGCCTACAGGATCCTGACCTTCCACGAGGTGGCCGAGCCCACCGAGACTCTGAAGGAACAGTGTGCCGGCATCCGGCGTTACCGTGACTGCATCCAGGATCGCTGGACCACCATGCTGATTGCAAGCACCACGTTGCCAGTTGCCAACAACCTGTTTTCAAAGATCAGCGTCGCCATTGACAAAGTGTGTGGGGATCGTAAGTTATTGTGTTAACATCGAGTGTTAAGTTTGTAGAACTGCATAGCTGTATCTGAGTGAAGTTTGCCTGGGCTGGGGTTGAAGAGTGAAGTTTTCAGGACTGTAAGGCTGTAGTGAAGTTTGCAGATCTGTAGAGTGAAATTTGCATGACTGCAGGTTTGTAGAGTGAAATTTGCATGACTGCAGGTTTGTAGAGTGAAATTTGCATGACTGCAGGTTTGTAGAGTAAAATTTGCATGACTGCAGGTTTGTAGAGTGAAGTTTGCAGGATTGCAGGTTTGTAGAGTGAAATTTGCATGACTGCAGGTTTGTAGAGTGAAGTTTGCAGGGTGAAGTTTGTAGGACTGTAGAGTGAAGCTTGCAGGGGGCTGTAGAGTGAAGTGTACTGTGGTCTGAGGTATTACTGTAGATCATTGTGCATGTTGTAGCTTTACAATAGTAGGAAATTATATTATTCTTCCTTTACACCTTGAGTACTGGCAGGATTTCTTTATGATATGCAAGATTAGTATCTTGTTTGTATTACCAATGCCATGTTGAGAAGGAATTGAGTGCACACAGATACATTGACCAGGATAATAATGTAGTACCATGAGCATGTGTACAACATGGAATGGGCACATTATGAATATGCATAATTATTATTCATTTTATTATTATTATTTGCAGCTGGGGAGGTGCCAGACTGCTCCCTGGTCAGTGTGTCCAACCTCCTGGATCTCTTTGTGTATCTGACCACCACGCCCACCTACGATCAGCGAGACTTCTGCAGGTTGTACAGTGCTCACATCATCTCATGTAGTAGTTCATGTAGTGTAAAGTGCTACGTACAAATCCTACGTTTATTGACAGTAGTTCAACTGCTGTAATCTCATTTTTTATCCAGGGAAACAATGCATAATGTTTTCTATATTCACATTACGATGTAAACAGTGTTCAAAATTACCGCTGGCCTGGGCCATTTTGCACAATGCTACAGGTATCCTAAAGGCCAATAGAAATTCATACTTTTTGTAAACATTTCGTATTTTTATCAGTAAACTTTTACCAGTATATTTTAAAGGCAAGTTTTTATCGCTGGATGTAAACCAATATCTCACTCACTCGCACACCCACTCATTGTGTGTATTGTTTCAGCCGTGTTGGTTTTGTGGTGAACAAAGTGCAAAGTGGTGACTTGAAAAACTGTGACAAGTTCGAAGAGTCTCTGAAGGCCTTACCCTCTGACCTTACCGGTAGCTATGACGACAAGTGCCAGATATCCCTGTCTTGTAATCAAGCAACAGGTCTTGCTGCAAAATGCACTGGAAGTTTAACACCTGAATCCTCCTGCAGGTAGAGTTACATTAGCTACTGTCATCCATAGCAATCCAGATTTCACGAAATATAATACGACATGAATCAAGTTTCAAACAATTTTTGTGTAACCAAGGACTGTGCTGATCCTGGGATTCGAACCTGAGTTGCTGGATTGCGAGTCCAACACTTTAATGACTGAGCCAAATGGGTATCCCCTCTAACCGAGACCAGTAGGAGCATCTTGTATCATACGGTTACATTCTACCCCCCTCATGTTTTGGCTCGTCCTCATGATAACTGGTACTGTTAATTCCATAAAAAAAAAGTATCTTTTACACCTCGTTTTCCTCCTTCGCCTGCGCTATAACTGAGGCTGTGCAGATAACTTTGAATATATTATAAGGTTACAAGCAAATATAAGGAAAATTATGTACATATTAAGAAAATTATCCAAGAAAATAACTGGTCCAGATGATAACAGGGGCTGGTTGTTTGAAACCTGGTTACGCTTTAATGGGCCGGACCGTTGAAGTAGCTGCTTCTATAGGGTATAGTACAAGCTTAATGACTCGTTAAGCTAACTGGGCTTCGAACAACTGGCCCCAAGTCGCTACCCAGTAGACATTATATTTTGTCCTCTCTTGGTTAATCACCGAGAAAAAAAAGCAGAGAACTTTTTCAACACTGTGTTTTTACGTTTCCAGCGAGCTGTATACTATACAAGCCTGTGTAGGCGGCATCATTGGTCGGACTGACTGTCCGAAGTTCATGGTAGACAATATGCTGAGTCGGCTGGGAGAAGCGCGTAGAGCAATTACCACGCCTTGTTCCAGACTGCCGGTTCTCAAGGCAAGTAGATTGCTTTTCAGGCAAGAGCTCGTACAGAGTGAAGCATGAGCTTTATAGAGCTTTAACCCTCTCCCTGCTGGATTGGACACAGGCACTGCTCTTTAAGGGCATCTCCGGTTGCCTACAGCATGGAGAGGGTTAAGGAAGGTGTGATTAACATGTAGAAAGTAATAATAATAAGAAGAAGAGGATGAAGAAAGACTCCATGCATACTCAAAACACACTCCCATGTTAAGACTAGTCTTTGTGTATAGGTTAACTACTGAAATATTCCTGCAGCAATGTAAAGCATTATATCAATCGCGTATGGGTGATAAATCTCCACTGTAATGTAAAACAATGATTCACTCACTCGTTAAATCAATCTATCAATCAATAGAGAATATGCCAGTCTAAGGGGACATATAAAATCATGGTTATCACATAGACTAGTCCAAATATGCCAGTATATAAAAGTCATGGTTATCACATAGACTAGTCCAAATACACCAGTCTAAGGGTACATATAAAGTCATGGTTATCACATATACTAGTCCAAATATGCCAGTCTACGGGTACATATAAAGTCATGGTTATCACATAGACTAGTCCAAATATGCCAGACTAAGGGTACATATAAAGTCATGGTT
>JAUTBV010002797.1:0-22959 GCA_032361325.1 Lepetodrilus fucensis | reverse complement strand
TTGGTGTCGCATTTATGTCTAAAATCTAGAGGTCGCATTAAATTAGTGACGCATTAATTTCATGATTTACAGTATATTAGCTTTCAATAAAAACTGCATGGAACCCACTTCATTTGGAAGACAATACCAATCATATTACTTAACATACAAAAGCACTATGGCACAGACAATGGAACATGTGCAAAACGTACTTTTTTTACAGATAATGATAAACTGTGCTATGCCCCCTATAATGTTTCATAATCTCCAAGAAGTTAGTACATATATTCGTTCCTATTTACAGCGGACCCCAAACCACCAATAGACAAACAGTCGACAGGTAACCTGTACAAAGATGTTGCTGTTCCAGTGTTTGCTACGTTGAAAGGGGTAAGAAAAAATGCAAAGTAATTAATCAAATATCCTCGTTTGTCTTTCACATTAATCTTGAATGTTTTTTGCATATTATTGTATCCCATGAATAATCAAATATTTATTATTGTATACACCTTTATGAAATATATTGCCAAAAGAAAGCAAAAATAAATAATTAAATCATGCATTCATATACATATTCTTCCCAGGGAGTTGAAATGGCAAATTATACTGATCCATTGACCAGGGTATTAATATAGCACTATTAACAAAGTGTGAATTTGGCGCAGTATAAATGTGCATATTTTATCATTATTACGTATATTCAGCAAGATAACAAAAGGTATCATTTCTGGGCAGTAAGTTAATTTTTACTTTTCACATTGCAATATTTCAGAAAGCCGCTCAGATTCGCAGTACACCATTCATGGAAGATACCTCGTCAGATTCCTCGGAGAATGAAGACGAAAGTCCCATCGCCATCGTTGTGCCGAGTCGGTCCACGGGCGGAGTCAGCAGCGTTGCCACGGAGATTAGCCAAGGGAGAAAACTCTGTCATCAAACCAGTCCCAAGCATGTCAGGAGTGAGTAATGAAACATATATATATATTCAGTGCTACGGATGTTGTGGGTTTCGTCCTGCCATAAACTGACAAACTGTGTTGTAAGAGAAAGAATCTCGAAAGCGACTCTAAACCCCAATTTAAAATAAATCCACAAAACAAAAACAAAAAATTTAAATAATATTGAAAGTGGCTTTAAATATTTAAAAAAAAATGTAAATAAATAAATAGAAATAAAAAGTAGATACATTTTTAAATATTTAAAAATATAATGCTATAAAAGCAGATGGCATACAGAGGTGTCTGGCGTTGTTTCTCCAGGTGCCTCATGCCACTCTGCTGCCTCGGAAGTCTCCTGCGACTACGCCCTCCCTCCGGACGACTCTTCCAGTAGGAGCGACTCGGACACGGCGGAACCTGAGCAGAAACTTCTCAAGTTTGCCGCAGACAGCCAGAAACATGTGAGTGTGGCAGTAGTAGTCCTGGACCAGGGTATTGTTTCTCGAAGCTCTCATATCTACTACAAGACCATAAGGACTCTCGTAGCCTCGGAAGTCTACTTATGAGAGCGCTATTGTCTCATAGTGGATATGAGAGCTTCGAGAAATGATACCCTGGCCCTGAGATTATTAATATTATTGAGTAATATTTCATGCTCAAGCTCAGGTTTTATATGGGGATTTGTGAACAAAACTGTGAGGAGTATGAAATTGGATTTAGTTTGCAATGTTCAAACCATAAAAATACATAGACATTGATAATCATTTTTAAAAACACTAACTCATTCACTCTCTCAATAACTCGCTCATTCACTTACTTACTCATTCATTCACTCACTAACTCAATAACTAACTCACTCACTCGCTCACTCTCTCTATCACACAGGACACGCTAGAGAAGTGCGGCTACCTGTCCAAGCTGGGTGGCAAGATGAAGACGTGGAAGCGGTGCTGGTTCGCGCTCCACAGCGGACAACTCTTCTACTACAAGTCTCAACACCACGTGCTCCGCAAACCACAGGGCTCCATCACCCTCGACGATCAGACGCGGATCTCGCGGTCATCGGCAGAGCTAACGTTCGAGGTAAGCGTTAAAGCGATTGCCAGGAATACATGCATACCTTTTTACAATCTACTGCCACAATTAATGATTAAAATAACTAAGTGTCTAGAAATTGGGGTTTAATGGTAAAGGAATGGGAAAGAAACAGTAGCCGTGCTACAAGTTGAAATGTTGTACGGTATTGTGTTATTTCTACAGTGCTCCCTCAATATAACGCCCTTCGATGCACCACGGATTCGGATACAACGCGGGGTCTAACGTGGACCCCATTAACAAAATATTTATATTTCTTGGAAAAGGTTGTTCGATTGTTTTCAAGTGGCTCTACATTATTCAGATATGTAGTGTCAACAATTTGTTTTCTCTCCAGATCATCAATTCCAAGAAGACTTACTACTTGTCAGCGAACTCTATAGCGGAACTTGACAGATGGATAAGATGTGAGTTACATCCTGTACAGTTATCTCCCATGGCTTATCAGCATCAGCCACTGGGCCAACCATTACATCACTACAAAATCGCTTAAATCCTGTTTTAAATAACATCATTTATTCAAAAAATTAAAATTTAAAAAGGAAACAGAAAGATTCATTTTAAATATTAAATTTTAAATAGAAAACAACATTTATTTTCAATATTTTAATTTAAAAAGAAATACTTTCTTTAAAATAGTTATTTTTTAAATAAAACAACATTTGGTTAAAAATTAATATATTAAAAGAAAACAAATATATATTTTTTAATTTATATTAAGAAAACAAATATTGTAATGTAAGAAGAAAACAACAAAAAATAAATAGGTTGTACTCACTCTGGCTGTTACTGACGTTCTCTTCCAGTGCTGAACCGCGTGATACGTAGACAGGCAGCCAGCTATCTGCTGGACAATGTCAAGGCCAAGGCCGTGGTGTCAGGCTGGATTACTAAGGTGCATAGTTATGACGAAAGTCCCAAGTTCAATCCTTCCCAGGCCCCGAGATTATGAAACCTTTTGAGTATGATTTCATGCTTTTCACTCCAGGAAGATATACTGTAAATCATGAAATTAACGCGAGCAGAATATTAATGCGAAAAATGCGACCGCTGTATTGGTATCGCATTTACGTCTAAAATCTAGAGGTCGCATTAAATTAGTGACGCATTAATTTTGTGATTTACAGTATTCAAAGTACAATATGGAACAGTTACCTGTATGTTTTCAGGTAAAGAACGGTACGACTCGAAGATGTTGGTGTGTCCTCCTTAGCCGATATTTTCTATACTACAAAACTCCATCAGATAAAGTAAGTAGGAAATGTTTTCTTTACAACTTTACAAATTGATTTTCTAGGAAGTCGATGATATTCAAGAGCGTTTATTTTGTTTCTTTGCAACTTTAGAAAATGTAGGGATATTATTTTAATTTTTAAATTGCTTTTGTAGACGTTATTAACAGAACAATGAGGGTAATTGTTTTCTTTGCTACTTTACGAATATGAGAAATTAACATTATTTTTACAATGCTATTCTAAGAAGTGGATAATATAGACTGCAAACAAAACATGTACATTTGTTTTCTTTGTAACTTTAAGAATTATATTTCTACATTATTTTTTTTTCTCCAAATAAAGATTAAATTTACGGGGCACTATGGTTAATTTTATTTTGTTTACATCTTGCAGACACCGATCGGTCAGATTCACTTGCGGGACGCACGTCTAGAAGAAATCGATGGCACGTGCGACTCGGACGACGAGTCTGACGTCGCTTGTCCGTCACGTCACGTCATTGCCGTCTGGCCGCCATGTCAGGGACCAACTTACCTCGTGATACCGACCAAACAAGAGAAGGTGAGAAGCATGGCATAGCGCGGTGGTAAACAGACAATCGCCCACGGGCCATGTTCCCAAGGCTATCATATAAATAATGATATCATGAAACCTCATATAGTGAATGAGTGAATATGGAGTTTAACGTTGCTGCAGGAATCTTTCACTCATTAGCAACGAGAATCCTGACAGAGCAGCATTGATCACCTCGGAAAAAAAATTACATAATTTTCATGTGGCTTTAACTCTCTCCATGCTGGAGGCAACTGGAGATGCCCTAAAAAGCAGTGCCTGTTCTTAATCTAGCAGAGGGAGGGTTAATGATGTTGCTACTTATACGGTAGTATCATGAACATGGCCCATCACTGGTTGTTATTATATTTGAGTTTAATTAAATTGTAGAATATTTCGACCAATGGCTGATCTCGTTACAGGACTCGTGGTTGTACCACCTGACGATCGCAACCGGAGGAGGTGCGGGCACTGTGGGAACAGATTTCGAACAAATCGTGTCGAAGTTGATGGAAGTTAATGGAGACACAAGTGAGTAAGAGAGAGAGAGAGAAAAATATTTTTGATAAACATTTATGGTAATATTGAAATGCAGGATCCAGAGAATGGTTATTGATCTACGAGTGGCGTAACTCACTATATAACAATTTACAATTCTCATAACACTACACATCCCTGAAGCCTGGCATCAATGTGTGCGAAAGTTACCTTTCCAACCTGTGGTAGTGCAGTTATCATCCTTGGTCTGTCAGTACCAGCTGGTGCTCGCAGGTTTACGGCAGCATTCAGTGCTATGGATATTGCAGGTTTCCTCCTGTCCTAAAACTGACAAGCCGTGATATGAGTGCAACGATCTTAAAGGCGGCTCTAGTATAAAATATAAAAAAATATATATATATATAATTTTTAATATGATTTCATTCTCAACTCGAGGTTTTGTTTACAAATCCTCATGCAAAATTTGAGCTTGAGCATGAAATCATACTAAAAACATTAAACTGACAATCATCCTTTGGAATGTGACTCAAATTGAGAGGGTCTGTGATCTTATAGTGTATGAGACTTGCATGAAAGGGTGCCCAGGTAGTTATCAGGGACATGCTAGCTTAAATCATTCTTCCAACTCCACTACGGAGCCCACAACATACCGGTTAGCAGCACTATTATATGGGAACTTGTATTACCTCGGTATGAAGCAGTGGCTGTTTCTGTGTGCAGACTCTGTACTGTGGAAGCACCCCAACATGCTGCACACGAAGGACGCTATCAGCCGACCAGTGACAACGTTACCGTCGGAGGATCTGCAAGAAAGTGCTGTGGACCTATTCAGGGTGAGTATGTACGAGAGTTGTGCGTGTGTAGCCGGTCTGTTTCTATCCTGGCTTTCGAACCTGAGCTGTGGGCACACTCTACTGTCTGAGCCAAAATAGTAGTTCCAATTGGCCAAGATTATGAAACATTTTTAGTAAGATTTCATACTTGAACTCAAATTTTGTATGAGGATTTGGAAATAAAACCTTGAATTAAGCATGAAATTGTAATCAGACATTTCTTTTTTAAATTTAATTTTAAAAAATAATAATGGGGTTTAGAGCTATTCAAGGTCCTTTCATTTATGTCATGAAAAGATTAATAATCACTTGGCCAGTAGGAGCATTTTATATCGTACACAGCTACACATACACAGAAAGGTAATGTTCAAATTAAAAGAATTTCACCTTTATTGCATGACGGTTTCATTTGAGCAATTTCCGCAAAAACATAAACTCGTGTTTGCTTTCTCATTTCAGTCAGTTTACCAGTTCACCAGTGCAATCATTGAATCACCATCGCTAGAGGTTCATGTGACACTGGCTCAGTCCATTCTACACAGCTGCCTGGAACACCCCGAGCTGCAGAATGAACTCTACTGTCAGCTAGTGAAGCAGACGTCACGTCACCCTGGTCACCATAAGACCGCCATGCAGGTAGGTGTCCTTAAATTTGATGCTAGAAAACATAGAAGATGAAACTGATCTTATTAACCCTCTCCCTGCTGGATTAGGCACGGGCACTGCTCTTTAATGCCCTCAATTGGAGATGCCCTAAAGAAAAGTGATTGTGTAATCCAGCAGGGAAAGAGTTGCTGCATCTCCAGTTGCCTCATGGAGAGAGTTCTAAATGGAAGTCAAATATTCAAATCAATCCCAAGAAAATGTCTCTGTTTTCTTGTTCTGAATAACAAAATGGATTGATTTGATTTACCAATATACATACTTTATTCGTCAGAAAAAGATTGGGGAGGAAAATATCAGATAAATATTGGGGGAGGGGGTGTTTATTATTCAACTGTTACTTACTGATTAGTGTGTTCCCACAATGGGAAAAAAGTCCATATTCAAAATGTCTCGCACACGATTATTATGTTTCAGAATCTCCTGTTGTGTGGAAAACATTCCTGGTTCCTGTGTGACGGATCACCTACCTCTCCCTCCTCGTCCGTAATGGACTTGTCCGACTCCAAGCTGAACCCTGCGCCCCACGTGATATTGCAGGGGTGGCAGCTCATGTCCCTGTGCGTGTCCCTCTTCCTTCCCAAACAGAGCATCATGTGGCTGCTCAAGGTTCACCTCCAACGCAATGCAGACCCAAGGTATGAACGAACATTGATGGCGTACTTTAAGAGAAAGTTGATTCCTTATTATCTGTTTATGTTGATGTTTTGTATTGATATTAATTAATATAATAATATTTATAATATAGCACTAAATACATGCTCAATAACATGCTAATAATCCTACATATTACCCCAGTTAATTGATAAATCTGCTGTTACATTTCTTCTCAAATCCCTGGATATCATTCAATAATAATAATAATAATAATAATAATAATAATAATGTATATTTATAATGCCCCAAATCTATGCTCAATAACATTTTCATAGTGCTACATATTACACCAAACAATGGAATATAATGCATCAATATAATGCTCAAACCTCTGGATACCATTTCCTGAGTCAATGGACCAGGCCCCGAGATTACGAAACTTTTCTGAGTACGTTTTTGTGCTCAACTCACGTGCTATGCTCAAACGCATGACGTTTTATGAACAAAATGTATGAAATCGTACTCAAAAATGTTTCATAATCTCGGGGCCAGAGCGCACTCTCATTTTCCTTCTTTACTCCCTAGGGAACATCCAACTCAATTTTAACATGCAACCTTTCCTCCATTCGCCGACAGATCGGAGCCCGGGAAGTACGCGATATTCTGCCAGCGAGCCCTGGAGCGCACCATCCTGAAGGGCGTCCGCGACTCCAAGCCGTCACGCATGGAGGTGATGTCGATGCTGCTGCGCCACCCGTACCACCACTCTCAACCAATCAGCATTCCCGTACACTTGCTCAACGACACATACCATGTGGTCAGCTTTGATGGCTCCACCACAGTCCACGAGTTCGTGCTGTCCCTCAACAAAGCGCTGTCCGTGCGGGACTGCGGACTGTCGGGCTTCGCTCTGTACTCGGACGACCCGGCGGTTGAGGACCGGGAACACTGTCTTCAGGCTCATCTCAAGGTGAGTTTCTATGACGGTGGGCGATTCCTGCAGAGACGTTAAGCTAATCTGTCGCGCCCTCACTAACTCTCAGGGATCCAAATTAACATTAGCCTGCTAACTCAGGCCATTCCTCCTAAGGGCTAGTAGAAATTTGTTATTTGTATCACTATTTGGGATCGTAACTTTTAAAGTAAGTTTCTGTTGCTGTACTCATTAAAGGAATACAATGACAGTTTGTTGGCATATTTCATGGTCAAATATATTTTATCTGAAAGTATGTAGATTTAAGATAACAACTCAACTATAATCAGCCCCATGCACACACACTGAGGATGGCCCACTCTACAAATGCATATACATGTATTATTATTATAATTATTCTTATGTATGTCCTTCAGATCTGTGATATTATCTCCAAATGGGAACAAGCCTTTC
Organism: Lepetodrilus fucensis; assembly: GCA_032361325.1. NCBI lineage: Eukaryota > Metazoa > Mollusca > Gastropoda > Lepetellida > Lepetodrilidae > Lepetodrilus > Lepetodrilus fucensis. The sequence continues at coordinate 15,182 of JAUTBV010002797.1, read as the reverse complement.
GTGATAACCACTCAGGGAACCTTGACCAAAGCAAAACCATCAGATTACTATACAAAAACAGGTAATGCCACCGTTTACATCCTTCTCATGATATTCATGTCGTCATGTATGGGTGAAGTATTCCTGCTGCGGTGTAAAGCACTAAGTCGATCAATCAAGTGTGTGAAGTAAACTACTGGTTTTAAACAGCAGAATTGTTTTCCCTTTATTGAAATCAAAACAGTTCCCAACTCAACTTTCATGGGAACCCTAATTGTAATTCCAGGATTGGCATGGGTCTGTTACATTGGCGCCCGATTTCTATTGAGGTTATTTCTGGCTGTGTATCTTTATTTCCCCCGCCAGAGAGCTTCTAGCTCACTGGATAGTTTAAAGTGAATGAATTAGTCGACAGCTATAACCTTATCCTCCTGGGTAAACCCCCCTCCTGTACTTTGAGGGTGTTGTAAACATTTAGTGTCTAGATACCAAATGATAAAAGATACGATCTGATACCAATATAATTTTATTGGGTTTGGAACAATTCTCGAAACATATTATAACAATACAAGCATTCATTTCATACATTTTAAATGACAATTTAGCATCAGGTATGGGAAGACAGTCCGACACATGCATATTGGTCGGAAGACTTTTATAGTACTAGTGATATTCAATTGTATTCAATAATCACCCCTTTACTACATAATGTCAGTAAATCCTTCCTCTTGGCAGACGATATTGGTTGTTTCGCTGAGTACTTTGCTGTTAGCGTCTCAGAATCAATTTGAGGTACACTGCCTGCAGAGATTTTTATTTCTCTGAAAATGTCATCATCATGCTCCAACTTCAAAAAGATACTGTCAGGACTTTCTTTCACGAGGCGTATCCAGGACATTGACCTCCAGTTGACCCTAGCCCCTGCCGTGTCCACTTTGGTGTTTCTTTCAGTTTTGCTTTTGCAAACTTCTTGAAGTCTAGAATGTCGGTGTGTTTGATTGGCACAACAGCATAGGGGTCTTTTCTTCATGCCATTCTGATGACAGTGTTCCACTGACTTGGCATAAATATGCTCGTCTTCTTAGCAAACTCTATGCTGGGATGAATGGCGTCGCACTCCATCTGAGTGTGACAAGGCTCTGAGAATTTGTGATCGATTGTGTTGATGTAGTCACTGGTAGTCACTGGTAGCAACTGCGATCAGGAGTGCTGCAGCAACGTACTGATTACAGTTCTGTCCTGAAAGTGTATCGGAGTACAGAACAACGTGTTTGATGGTAGGAGGTAATGCTTTCAACTGCATTTGCAAACAAGATGCTATCTCACAAGAGCCTCTTTGAGCATCAACTTCAGACCAGATGAAACATGTCCCACTCTTACGTGATATATACATCATATATTGTGAAATTATAACAGTTGAGTGTTCTCGTGTATAAGATTTCACTCGCTAAAGAACATGGCGTGTATAGATCTGCATCTAGGTCAAATGTTGCAACCAAGACTGAATTGTCTTTGCAGGCGATATCTTTGTCTCGTGTTTTGGCTTCACGTGCTTTCATCTTTCTTGCTTGCTGGGTGCTGTACCTCTGCTCCAGCTCTTCAGTGATCGTTCCTTCAATCTTTTCTCTGTGGTATCTCTGACACAGACAGGACTGGTCTTTCTTTGGAACATGGAATGAAATATTAAATTCTTCATTGAAAGTCTTTCTGTATAGACTAGAGGACACAGGCTTAGTGTTGTCAGTGGCACACTTCTCCTTGTAGAGCTCGTACATCTTCTTGATGTTCTATTCCGTACCCAGGAATTTCCGATTCGGATTGGTGTCTCGACGAGAATAATGTGCATCCATTGTCGGGAAAGACGTTATATGTTCTTTGACATGGTCGACTCGTCCACTTTCTGTCTTGTTATTGTAGTGATTAAATTATGAGTGACCATGTGAAGTGGCACCTTTTTCATGCCACAATAAAGGTGCTTAATTTATTTATGTTGTCAAAGCATAACGTTTGTTTCTCTCCAGGTTATTTTTTACGCGGAACAGCCGCAGCGAGACGGAGAAAGAGAAGCTGCTGTTGGCGTACCAGGTGAACGAGGAGATCGTCAGTGGCCGCTTCCCCCTCAACAAAGACCTAGCATTGGAGCTGACGTCGCTCATGGCCCAGGTGAGCTACAACTACACCCATGTTATATCTGTCAGTACCAGCCGGTGCTCGCATGTTTACTGCAACATTCAGTGCTACAGATGTTGCAGGCTTCCTCCTGCCATAAACCGACAAGCCATGATATAAGTGAAAGTATCTTTAAAGCTGCTCCAAGCCCAAATTGAACCAAAAGTAAATGTTATATCGGCGTGAATACTGTAAATCACGAAATTAATGCGTCACTAATTTAATGCGACCTCTAGATTTTAGACGTAAATGCGACACCAATAAAATGCGAAAGGTCATGTCTCCATACATGTTCTTTACCAGTACTTACCTTTAATGCGCAGCAATTAAATGCATTAATATTGCATTTTGCATTAATATTCTGCTCACATTAATTTCATGATTTACAGTATATACGGTAATAAAAATAATTATTGGGTTTCTTTTGGTGTTTTTTTTAATGAAAATGAAAACATTTCTGTTCGGTGGATCTGTAAACCAGGGAATCAAATAGCTATGGCCTAAGATATGCATATTAATATATTTTATTGCAGATTGAGTTTGGCGACATGCGACTAGATCCATCGTCCAGTGGCAGTGGTATGTCCTCCACATCGAGCACCGTTCACCAGCATCTCATTACAGCGGTCACCAGATTCTACCCCAAGAAGTACCATACCACCAAGCCAGAGGACCAGGCGTCAGTACACTTGTATACCTCCCTTTATATATACTACTCAAATATTAAGGGTGGTATTATATTATATTATGTTTCAATATGGGGTCATTGAAGCAAGTTTACTGCTACATTCAGCACTACGGATGTTGCGGGTTTCCTCCTGTCCTAAACTGACAAGTTGTGATATTAGTGAAAGATTCTAGAAAGCGACTTTAAACCCCAATACAAAACAAATAAAATTAAAATAAAAATAAATCCTACAAAAATGGTACGATCCTTAGCAAATTTTGAGTAGTATATACCGGTAATGCTAATTGTACTCTCAGAATAATGATTCTGTCCTGTTGTGTCTATGTACGGGTGTGGCAGTGTGAGATCATTCACATTGCCATATACTATGACTTCATATTTTTAGCCAATCTCATACATTTTGAGCAATGAGTAATGAGTATATTATTATAAGAGAATGGAAGTGCAATGGTAGAATGTTTGGACTTCAAAGCCAAATGGTTCAAATCCTGGCCTGATAGCCCACCATCAATGCTCGTGAAAGTTATCTTTCTGATGTAATCATGTACCATGTCAATGCAGTTAGCATCCTTGTTCCATCAGTTCCAGCTTATGTTCTAAATCCCAATTTAAAATAAATTAATTAATTAAATGTAAAAATTTAAGAGATACAGTGCTCTCTCGATATAACGCCCTTCGATGCACCGCAGATTCGGATACAACGAGGGGTCTAATGTGGACCCCATTAAAAAAAAAAAATTTTTTAAATAAAATGTACTAGTAAATAAAAATAAATAATATTAAAATAATAAAAATAAAAACATAATAGAATAATAATTTGTTCTCAAATTTGAAGTTCTCAAATATCCTGTACTCCTACTCTACTTTTCTGTTTGTCTGTGCAGTCAACTGTTGGGTCGTCTGGCAGAAAGGTGGTCGTCACTTCAGGGTAGAATGCTGTCGGACTGTATCCGGGTATACCTCGCTGTCGTTAAAAAATGGCAGTATTTCGGCGCCAAACTCTTTCAGGCCAAGGTAAGCCAACAACTGACTCTCCACAACCAATCATTGCAAATGTGTGAAAGATTCCTGCAGCGACATTAAACTCCATAATCACTCCATGACTAAGAACTGTAATATTTGTCTTGTAAATATGTGCCAATGGATGTTATGACGTTATACTCTACAACATTTATTAAAGGCCTTTTGGGATATATAAATTTAACATCAATGAATTTCCAAATGTCTACAAGATCCAGGTATTCTTCAAGAACTTGTCGACAGATTGGAATAAGAATGGCATTAAATTCCTCAAACTGAGTTCCAAATTTGGTAGAATGCTTCCCCGCAAAATATCTGCCAGCCCTTTATTTATTTTGTTGAGTACTGGTATATATTGCTAATTAAAAAGTCAGTGCTAATGAAGTTACATGTTTCTTCCTGACATTAACTGACAGCCATATGAGCAAACTAACCTTGAAAGCAGCTGTAAAACTCAAATCCTAGGCAAAAACAAATTTAAAAGTATATTATGTACATAACAGGTAAATTGTTCCCCAAACCCAGACGAAGACATCTGGTTGGCTGTCCAAGAGGACGGCGTATCTGTTCTGGAGCTGACATCTATGGTAAGTCGTTGTGTACGGACATTGGCGGCCATTGCTCTAACTGTGCAGACTATCAGATGCTTGGAAACTGTCGGTCGAAAGTCGTGGTGTATGGGTGAAATATTCCTGCTGCAAGATGGCGGCAAACAGTGTGTGACATCACTATACTTGTATCCCTGTTAGGATCGAATTGTGCACTTTGAGTTAAAAGCATGGCCAAAATGGCCGCCTTTTCAAGATGGCTACTAATCCAACACTGAATTGAAAACTCATTTACGCAATTTATGTATGCTTTTCTGGGCAATATGTAGTTTCATTCCTTTGACAAATCGATGTGTCCATATTACTTTACGGTGAAAGGAAGGGCCCCCCAAAGTAGCATTTTCTTTTTTTTCTTTTACAGCAACAAGTAGCTCTCTACGACTTCAGGTCCATTATAACTTTCGGCGGCTGGAAGAACGACTTCATGGTGGTTGTCAACCAGCTGGTGGAGTCGGCTCCTCATCACTACGAGCATCACACGGAAAAACTCATCTTCGTCATGTCACAGCCAAAGGTCAGAACGTGCCTCGTTTTCAGTAAGCGATAGCTGTGCCGGTTTATTTTTAGAGCTGAAATAAATATTCAAGTATTTTAATTAATTTCACTGGGGACAACATTTCTGTAATCACTCATATCTCATGGGATATTCTCTAATTACTACCGTTATGTTTATAAAATATTCATGTTATTAATTTCAGATCCTGGAAATAACTTTGTTGATCGCTGACTACATCAACATCAAACTTCAACAACCATCACCAGAAGCAATGAACGGAGACATTTAGCAGAAAATTATCTCCCTTTACCTTCCCATCACCCCCTGTCCTAAAGAATGAACTTTCCCTAGTCATGTGACCTCAACTTGTGCTATTTGAAGCAATCATATTGACACACTGCTGATTTGATTGACAGCTGATTCATGATTGACAGCTGGTGCATGAGTGACAGCTGATTCGTGATTGACAGCTGATTCATGATTGACAGCTGATTCGTGATTGACAGTTGACTTTCATTTGTTCATTGATTTGTTGGAATGTGATCATTGCATTTCTGTTACGCGTTTCATTCATTCATCGTTCGACTGGTTGCTCTTGTTGCGTTGTTTTTGTTAACACTGATAGTGTCATTACTGTGTACATATGCGAGACTGTCCTCGGATACCTCATGTGATCATTTAAATTTGCAATGTAGTTCAGTTTGTTGTTTCCATGGTATTAACAAAAAATCAATTCTCCACATTCTATATTCATGTGATAACATGGTTATAATACTCATACACAAATCTGTTTTAACCATTTTGTTGTTTTCTTTTTTGTTTTTGCAAGCAAATAGTTGCCATTGGTTTTTCCTTACTTTTTTGTTTAAGTAATTCTAATCATGCAATGCCTAACTCATTCTAATCATGTGAAACCTAAATAATTTTAATCATGCAATACTGTAGCTATATTTTTTTTCATTTCATTCAATACTCGAACGACAAGAGCTATTATTTCTAGAGACGAGCAAGTGTTTGTAGAGCTTGGGAATAAAGGGAAGTAATCCAGAATGTGGTTGTATGTCGACAATCAATCCAAAATCAATTAGAACAAGTAAGGTTATCATAGCCTTTTCTTTCGTAACGTATGGGTGAAAGATTTCTGATGCGACGTAAAAACAACAATTCACTCGTTCACTCATTCACAGCCTTTTCCACATAGCTGCCATTTCTGATATTGTAATGTTAACCCTCTCCATCCTGAAGGCAACTGGAGATGCCCTAGATAGCTGTGCCTGTGCAGCAGGGAGAGGGTTAAGCACATTTGGTAGCTCGAAATGATTGGATAAAACATTTTGGGGTTGAGATAACTTTGTGGATGTTGTGTTTGTATTTGGGTGAAAGATTCCTGCTGTGACGCAAAACAAATCCCTACTCATGTTTCATGAATCTCTTTGCTAGGCTCTTTCAAGAAAGGAAGTGATATTCTTATGCAATACTGTGGGTTTATTTTCTTCAAATCTAGTCATTGAAACCATTCTTGTCAACATTGTAAAATATTTCTATTTGATATTTGTTTGGAAAATTTAGGTGAAAATCTTGTGTTTTGTCTTTTTTGGGGCCGTACTGTATAAAACAGCATAACTCTAGGATAACTTTTAACTCTAGGATAACTTTTAACTCGAGCCTTAACAATGGTGCAGTTTATGGCTAATGTTATCTTAGAGCGTATTCATTTCAAACACCCGACCAACCCTAGGGTGATGAAATTAGCCAATGACTAAAAACACTCATGATGATACGAGTACCCTCATTGGCTAATTTCATCACGCATCCGTCGCCCTAGGGTAGTTCAAGTGTTGGAATTGAATAACTCTTAGAGTTATGTTATCGTAGTTATGTTATCGTAGAGGTCTGTTATCATAGAATTATGTTGTTTCATACAGGAGATGCCTGGGGGCCTATTCTCGAAACGTTCTTATGAACTTCTTTAATCTTGGGACTTAGAACAGTTCTTAACGATTCTTATCATATGCCTATGAGCTGTTCTTAGACTAAGAAGTTTGTAAGAACGTTTCGAGAATAGGCCCCCCCCCGATCTGTATCATTTCACTTTTAGTCCTTACCATAACAGTGGTAGCTGTTCCTTTTCTGTTTTATTATGATGAATAAACATACAGATAAGTTTATTCTAACAGATAAGTTTATTCCAAACAGAAGGTTGTTGATATTATCAGGACTGTTTTGTTTATTAGAGTCCTATAAACAAATCATGATGCAAAATATGTTCACATTAAAAAATTGATGCCTTGCGATTCAAGACTTTTAAAATAGCATTTATCATACAGCTGTTCTATAAATAGCTTTGTCGGCTTTAATACTAAACATTCCTTTTTCCATTACAAGAGCAAGATATGATTCTGCAATCACAATCTGTAGTCATTACACATATTGTTAAGACATTACATTATGATTTAAAGCGCCTGTGAGCAAACTAGCTGGAACTAGGCGCTATATAAATAGAAATAATTATTATATTAAGGCATAATATCACAGATATTTATGGTTGTTTTGGACTAGTTCTTATCTACAACTGCAAAGTACATTCACTTGACATATATAAAATCATGTTTGTACTGGTAGACACAATAATACTGCATCCCCCCTGATAGACAACCTGAATATGGTCGTATTTTTATTTGCTTCAGACATTTGCAAGGAGACAACTCAAAGTAGAATGACTAAAATGTAATGTGTAACGGCAACGTTTGCTTTCAATTCCTTCATAGATCAGTTGATGCATCAAAGACAAGATAAATAGCGGAACGTTCCCTTTATTCATATATCAGTACATCAGTAAATAACTACGTTTGGGTGGATAAATCAAGCGTAATTAAGTCTCAGATCGAAATTCATTTGTCCATTATACAGGTCTATCAACTGTGATGGTATGCCTTTAATATCAACAAAATATATGTGTATATTATATAAAAAAAGTCAATTATCTATAATTCACCAACTCAATTACTCCGCAAGGTGAACATTCAGAACTTTCCAAAAACTTTCCAAGTTGAACAATATTGCACGATAACTGATGAGAGATAAGAGAGAATGAATGTAAACTAATCTTACATGTACACGTATAGCATATCCCCACGGCCTAGAACACTTATCAAAATCCATATGCTGGATATATTGAGATAAAGCAAAGTATACATTAAGATTAGTGATCAATGTCAATAGCAAGTTGCCGCCTTCAACATTCAACCAGTAACATTCCAAACACAAATCTTTCTCTGATCAATGTACACGATTTCCATTATGGCCCAGTTTCTTAGTCCATGACTGAAACTAAGAAAGGTTTTGGAATTGTGTGCAACTCCAAATGACGCTCCCTCTGCTTCCCAGTGACAATTGTTCATTTGTTGTCTGTTATTGACCCTTGTTTCTGGATAAGGTTGAGCTGCATGCGGAGGAAGTTGGTGTAGTAGATTTTGCCGTCCCCGTTCTCATCCATGGCGTCTATCTTGGCCTTGAGCGTTCCTTCCACTCGGATGCCCAGGGAGTTCTGGAGTCCATTGATGACGTCCTGTTTGGATGCCCAGCCCGTGTGATTGTGGTCAAACTCCTCATATACGCTTCGCCAGATGCTCGTCCTGTGGTATCAATATTCTGTCAGTCTTTGTCAAGGAAGGAGGTAATCTCTTTAAGTTGGATTTGTAGCAACAACTTGTATTATTGATGCATGAGAACATTCGAATATGTCATGATCAACACATCAATTTGATTGTTCTCATGCATCAATAATAGAAGTTGTTGCTACAAATTATAGTGTGAGAGTCCACCTTTGGGATTTTGAATAATATTTTCTTTACATTTTTTGCAATTGTCTTTAGCTAGATGATGTATTTATAGGAAAAAAACGTGTGCTATTGTGCACATTCTCCAAAATTAGGTTTTATCAATAAAGCAGCTCTTCTCTGTTTTGCAAATACATGTACTTGTATGGTTTGGCTCTCATGAACACAAGACTAGATCTAGATGATCTGGAAGACTGCCCATTTTCCACTTTACACATGGAAAATGAACAGTTGAAATATAATTCATCTTAGATGATGACAAATCACACACAGCTCTGGTAAATAAAATATAAACTGTTCATGGTGGGAAACATCACTTATTTGTGTTTTCTACAAAAGAAGAGTGTTTGAATCCTGTTAACTCTAAATGCATTCATTGTATTCTGTGATGACAGTAAAGCCCAGGGTATGGTTCTTAAAGCTCTCATATCTACTACGAGACCATATATATATATAGACTCTCGTTGTCATTTCTAATACATGGGAATCGTGCACTTACAAGAGTGCTATGGTCTCATAGTGGATATGAGAGCTTTGAGAAACGATACCTCGTCATACTCACAGCCTCTCCAGAGTTTCGTCTGTAGTCATCAGCTTGATGTACTCGTCCTGCGACATGTAACTTCTCTCATTCTTCCCCAGCTGCTTCAACCAGATTATCTACATTTGAAACACACAACACATCAAGAAACACCAAAATTGCAATGTTATTGTCATAGATTGTAACACATCCATGTTTTAAAATAATAAATGTATTTTGATGTAATTTGATGCTTTGTGTGGAGGGGAATGTCCAAGTAATTCTCCATTCCTTAAAAATAATGGAGCCGAGGCACCAGAGGGGCCAAGGCTTCATTAATTTTAAGGAATGGAGAGTTACGAGGACATTCCCCTACTTAAAATACAGCAAATTAAAGTGTATTTAGCAAAATTGCATTAATAGTTAGTGTTTTTAGTATTAATGTGTATCCATAGCAATAAAAAAACACTCAAATCAATAGTTTTCAAAAATTAAAATGGGAAATTGTCTCATAGGGAGCCTCAATTCTACTCTCGGCTAACTGACATATTGTTCACGTGTACCTCGTGCATTGTCTGATCTTCAGTGGATTGCCATGCATATTTAAGCTTTGCATGAACACTACATGCTGCACGTGTAATGAATGGGTGCTTCTCACAGTTTCTAAAGACTAGAAGAATTTGTGTTTGTTTTCTCATAGCCTGCATAGCTCAGGTGGTAACGTGTAGGATTTCCAATCAGAAATGTTGAGTTTGATTCTGACTTCTGTCAAGATATTTTATAATATGAATGTGATGGTTGTTTGAAAAGTACAAGTCAAAAAGTATTTTCAGCTGTTTTACACATATTTTATAATAACCAGTGTCATTTTATACATTATACATTATATATAGACATATGGGTATAAGCTTCCTGTTGTGATGTTAAGTGTTAAATCAGCCACTCACCCCATAGAATATTGAGAGTTTATAAATGGGACAAATATTTATTACTGATGTAAATGGGAGTACAGATTGCATTCTTTTACATCTGATCAATTAAATGCTTGTAAATAAGCAGCAGACATCTAACATCTCGGGCCACTACTGCCAGATACCTTAGCTCCTTCGTGGCCAGTGGGATATCTCAGCAGTCTCATCAGACGCACAAATTCACCATAGTTCAGTCTGTGGTCCCCGATAAGATCCATGCATTTGAATTCTTCCTCGAAATATTTCACCTGTAAATAACAAAACATATATATATATATGAGTCATTCTCAAAAGATGCCACTTTTTCTGTCCCAGGCCTATAAAATTGTTAAAATAAAAAATGTTGAGATTAAATTTGTTATACATACAGTATATTTATAATAAGAGTTAGACACACCTATAGCATCTTTTGTTGATATGTATTTTAACGAACTTTATCTTAATTTGTTTTGTTTAAGGGTCCAAATGAGTGACATTTCATTGTCCCTAGGTCTAAAAGTTGAACTTTGGAGGTTTACAGTTCTATTGAAAATGCTAGTAATTGAAAATTCCCATCAATTACTTATATAGCCAATGCTAGATTACTACCCAGGTAAGTTCATTGTAAATTATTTGACAAACTTACCTAATTCAGCTCATATTTTTTTGTCTTTGCAGTAACGGCATAGAAAAACTGGAGTAAATAATGTTCCCTTATAGGGTCAAGACAGCGGAACTTACTGTCATATTTGCAGCCAGTTTCAATTTAGTAGCCAGCAATGTGCTGAGTGGCATAAGAGGAAACAAATGCTGAAAATTGCATGCTAAAGGTATCAAATTGAAGCTTAATTATACTTGTTACAGAACGCTTAAGTATACAACGTAGATATAGATTTTAGGTCATTTATGTTAGTTTGTTATATCTAGACCACAATAATGTACCTCAATTGGAATGCTGGAAGATGAATAGATGCTATTTTATCTAAAACAGAAAACGTATTGTTACTGAAAAGACATGATATAATGTCACCAAAATGTGGCATCTTTTGAGAATGACTCATATATACTTGTAATATATTATCCTGCAAGGTTAAACTTTATTCTAAACTTTGTTAATATTTTATGCTTTCTTCATGTAAAGCACTCAGGTAGGTGGTAGCACAATGCTAGAATGTTTGGACTTTGGAGTCAAAGGTTCAAAGGTTACGTTTCTGATGCAGTCACAATAGGATGCATTGTCTGTTGGTGCTCGCAGGTTTATTGCAACACTTAGTGCTATGGATGTTGCAGTTTTCTTCTTGCCCTAAAACTAGCAAGCCATGATGTTAGATCATCGTAAATGTGTGAAAGATTCCCACAGGAGTGTTGAATACCATAGAACGTTAGATTTGGAGCCAAAGGTTCTAGGTTCAAATCCTGTCATGGGGGGCCAGCATCAATGTTCATGAAAGTTACCTTTCTGACACAATATTGATAGGATGCACTGTCTGTACAGTGGCAATGCAGTTATTATCTTTGGTCTTGTCAGTACCAGCTGGTGCTCGCAGGTTTACTGCAACATTGAGCGTTATGGATGTTGCGGGTTTCCTCCTGCCCTAAACTCACAAGTTGTGAGAATGGAATGGAATTGTCTAGAATTAAAATGAATACATGAAAAACATGCATGGCTCAGCCATGGTATAGGGGTATTTCAAATATAGATTAATACATGAGATAGACCATAGAGTACGATTTACTTGTACACTTAGTGTGTTAATTTCTTTATCCATCACCAACTAAATCTAAATATTCAGACAAAACTTCACAGCAATAGGCTGATTTCATGATAATAAATAGCTAGTAACATTTGGCATTCAAGGTCAACTTTTAAATTGGTTCAGTAGTTATATAAAGAGGGGATTATGGGCCGTCACCAAAAGGTATTTGTTAATGGATCACTTTCTAATGCAATGTGTTTGAAAGCTGGTGTACCCCAAGGTTCTGTTTTTTAAACATTTCTTTTCAATGTTTTTGCCCATGATCTTAAACTGTACTACAAGATTGTTTGCTGATGACACTAAGGTGCATCAAGTGGAGAAAGACTGATAATGCATACATCCCTAATGTGAAAATATATTTTGAAATTGGTTGGAAGACTTAATAAGAAAGCAAAGGGAAACAAAAGCTAAATACAGTTATAAGCTGAGAAATTATGGAATTGTAATTGTACCATTTACTCGTACAACTCAATATTAGCTTAGATTCAAACCATCAACCAGTAGAATAAGCTATCAAATTAAAGTAGGCAGTGTGACACTGTATCAAGTTTTAAAATTAGGATAAGGAACCCGATATGTTATTGCACCTGATCATTATTCATATGGGGTAAGAACATATTATATTTTATACAATAAACTTAGATACCAGTATTCTGTTAGTTCATTAAATAATGATTAGTTTAAAATTTGATTAACTGATATTGCTTCATATCTATATGGTATTCACAGTGAAAATGTGATCCATTATTTACTTGAATGTCAGAAATACAGCTAGGAATTATTCAAACAACTACTATACAACATAATGTACATATTATCAATGTTAAGCTGTTGTTAACATGGCTGTTTGGACTTACATGTATCTGAAAAGGAAACTATTTAGAGTTAGTACAGCTATACATTAAACAAACAATAGTATCTACTAATATGGTTATGTAAATGTTTACAATTACGGTATATAGAATATGTACATGTATCTCCTTCACTCTTAATCTTTCTTTCTCCTCTCCCCATTTCTTCTTTCCCTTCTCTTGGAGTGGTTTTCATTTTGTAATACCATAAGTTGTAACCTCTCCACTTCCGTAACCTATCCATTTCGTCTTGGAATCAAATATGTTTACACTAAGCTCAACTCTTAACATTCTAACATGGAGGTAAGATAAAGTAGTAAGTAACACAAACAACTGATAAATACCTTTGTATTGAATTCTTGTTCCTCTTCTTCTGTCATCTGACGCATGATGCCTTTTGGTTTTGTTTTGACACTAGACATGATGATGTTTTCTGTCCTAGCTATTCGATTTCTGAAAAGCATCAATCATGCTTTGAAAACAGTTATTTATGTAGATAGATATCAACTAAACTAATTAAAGGGCAGCAGATGGGGAAGCTTTCTAACAATTGTCAGAACTCTGCTTGCAGAATCAGGTACCATTCTTCTTTCAATTAATTTGCAAGTCCATGAAGAGTACGATGTCATGCTCAAGCTCAGATGTCATGCTCAAGCTCAGATTTCATGCTCAAGCGTTCATGTGGGGATTTGTGAACAAACAATTGAGGAGCATGACATCGTACTCGGAAAAGTTTCATAATCTTAGAGTCTGGACCACATAGACATGTGGAACTTCTTTGCTGTTGAAATACTATAAAGCTAAATTTATATGTTCAAAAAGTGTACTGGCCTTTCATGAATTTTATTGAGTAGTCCAGGCGTGTAGCTAGGGGTACTGTAACTGTACTGTGCTTATGTTTTGTTTTTAAAATAATGTTAGCTAGTAAATTGATGTGGAAGCGTCTGCGTATCTGCTAATACATTAAACTCACTGGCATTATTTAAATACACATACACAATAGGATATCTATAGGATATAAATACACAATAGGATATCTGTGAAATGCTCTTCATCATGGGTTATCCTCAACAGATGGAAGAGTTGTCGGCAGGTCATCGTATAATTCTAGACCAACCACAGAATTCTGACTTGCTGTCATCTGCTACACTATTCCAAGAACATAATAGTATGCACATAAAGATACTAATCTTTGAAAACACATGTTACATCATTACATAAATATCTAGCTTCAGCTGCCACTACAAGCACGCCGACACAGTTGAACTTGTTAAGTATATATGCATGTGCTCAAATGATTTCTAGAAAAATAGATGCCAATTTCATGCCCACGGAATGATTTCACAGACATATTTACCAGGGAAACAAGCAGAAACACTAAACATAGGCCATTGTATTGTCTCATTGTTTATTTATTTTGTTGGTATCAGAGTTTGGAGCTGTGTGATGGTTTGTTCAGTAATTGAGGCTTGTTTACATCCTAGCAGGAAGACTGTGGAGCATAGTGTTGCAATACACATGCAAGAATTGACCAGTGATGAGCTGTAGATGTGAAACAAGGAATCCTACACTGGCAACAACAGTATAACATCACACAGGGCATTAATGTACAACAGTATGATAACATCACAGGGCATTACACAACAGTGTCTGTGCCTAATCCAGTAGGGAGAGGTTAATGTACAACAGTATGATAACATCACATAGAACAGTTCGAATTTTGTTGGTAACTGTTCATTTAAACGATTTATTACGATTTATTATGATTTATTGCTATGGCAGATATACATAAAGATTGCATAGCTCCTTGGGTACACAGGTCTCTCATTAACAGGCTTCTTCGGCGTCACCAGCAAGAAAATGTCATCACATATCGACCATACACCTGATGACCGAGGGTAGCAAGATACACACCGGATATGTGCATTGTGACGTCACATTTACGTACGCATTTCTTATTAGCATCGTCAGCAGCGCAGTACACCATTGGGTGTGATCTAAGATGCTTCTACTGGTCTCGGCCAGCGGGGTTACCCTTTTGGCTCATTCGGTAGAGCATTGCACTCGCAATCCAGCAACTCAGGTTCGAATCCCAGGATCGGCAGTGGTCATGTTTAAAATATACTACTCATTATTATAGGTGTAGCTAAGATTTGAAAGACGTACAGCTCGGATATATATAACGAACAACATCAACTATATATTGTTCAAAGTTAAAATATAGTATTAAAAAGTAATAATCTAGACATACTGCACTAATCCATTTTGTCTAATGGCTAACTATGTCCCATTGCCAACCTACTGC
>JAUTBV010002686.1:5929-22962 GCA_032361325.1 Lepetodrilus fucensis | reverse complement strand
CTACAATCCATACACCACCTACAATCCATACACCACCTACAATCCATACACCACCTACAATCCATACACCACCTACAATCCATGTCATGGTGCTGCTTTATTAAAGAACAAAGAACACCAACTACAATCCATTGTCAGCTAGCTCATTGTCATTAACTTTTAATCAAAAACCTTGGTAACTTAATGCCTGATTATCTGGCAAACACAAGCATTCAATTTACAATGCCACCACAGACTTTGTTAGCTGAAGTGTTAATTATATATGGCTTACATTTGCAAGGTTTGGCTGGGATCTTCCTGGTATAAGACCAGGATGAGTTATTCTGTCCATAGACCTCGTCTGAGTGATGGTTTATGTCTGTTCCAGTCTTATTGAGGTAATCTGTGGGCGGAATATGATGAGAATGTTTAGAGACTCAGAAGACATAATTCTAGAATGACAACATTGGCGCCCGAAGACTCGAAGCCCCAAACCTGATCACAATATCCCATGATAATAGGCGGTCATTCTCAATAGTCCTTTGATCGTGACGGGATTGAAGGAAAAACATTGTCGCTGCGAGATTTGTTTCTCGTCAGATCTGACCACACATTCGTGTCTTTGATGGCCAACACGCCAGGAAAAGGTCGTAGGTCGCAAAACAAAATGGACACCTGAGTACCTGCCGTCTATGCAGACTAATTCGATCTGATCTATTAACCTCTTGGACAGCCTGTTATAGGAGGAGCATTCATCAGATGTTAACAGTAAGCGAAGATGTGCTATCACCTTGACCATTGACCTTTGACCAATCGTGGTCAATATTATAGTCGGTCAGTGTTGATTAGCCACTGGTCAAATCAATGGAGTCTATTAGAAGATTGGGCCATGTTTGTAGAATAACTGTCCATTAATGTTATAATTTAAGAAAATTAAAAACCATTATTTCAACAAATATTTATTTTTTATTAATGTACAAAGGCTTTTTCTTGGCACCATATTGTATACTCCCCAGGAAATTGAGAAGGAATGTTAGTGCACAGATCCGTTGACCGGAGTAATAAGCGCATTTGAGCAGTTATTCTGGATATTTGCACTATATAAATGTATAATATTAAATAATAATAATAATAATGTTGATATTTCAACAAGCATCATAAGGTCCCAATTTCTTTTAATGTTCAAAAGCAGATTTTTGGTAGACATATACAATGTGATGTTTTGAGATTGGGTTTAATCCCATTTACTATAGTATTTCTGGGATATCATAGGAATTCCTTATGGTTAGATGTATACAGTGGCAGTTGGGAAGTGGGGGTTGGTAGTACAGTGGTAGAACATTGGATTGGAGCCAAAGGTCCTGGGTTAAAACCCTGTCCCAGAAGCCTGGCATCAATTTACGCGAAAGTTACCTTTCTGATGCAATCATGATAAGATGTACAATCTGTACCATGGCAATGCAGTTATCATCCTTGGTCTGTCAGTACCAGCTAGTGCTTGCAGGTTTACTGCAACGTTCAGCACTATGGATGTTGCAGGTTTCTTCCTGTACCAAACCGAAAACCTATGGTATATGTGAAAGAACCTTTAAAAAAATAAACAAAAATAAAGTAGGTCCTACTACCCAAGGCAGATGCTGACAAACCAAACTATTGCATGTTTGTTGTATAATATGTAGCTTTACTTTCCCAGTAAATTGACAAACGTGTATGTCCAATTTTGAAAATATTATTAACCCCCGAACAGATTCAAACTCAGAAATGTGTGTTTTGTAGTCTAATGCACTAATCACTGTACTAACTTTTAAATCAGATCTTAAATTGATGCAGCTTTTTAAGACAGTCCTTACACCAGCAAACCAACGAATAGTAAGACTTTAATTAATTACACAATCAAGTACAGCCAGAAAATGCTGGTATTGTTCTTGAACACTTTGCCTTGTCTGGATGCTAGCAATGTAACAAAGTTATCATCGATTCTCTAGACTTCAGAGGAGGTAGGTTGAGTGAGGAACAAAACTAACCTGGTTACGTGTTGATGTGTGTGCCTCAGAGGAGATATAAGCACACTCCTCCTTTCTGAAATGTATGACCCGTTTAGTTTGGAATTCAATTCAATTCAATTACTCAGTTTAGGACATATAGTCACGAGATGATGTTGAGCTGGATAATGTCTGATGGAAGGAGGCAGACAAAAATATCTGCCAAGTGGAATTATAAATATCAGGAATGTATGAAAGCTATAAAGCTTAGCACTGCAAGACCTATTTACCAAGAGCTAGCATTGGAAGAACTGTCCAGCAAGTGCTATCATTGCAAGAGTTGACACTGCAACATTGCAAGATTTGACACTGTAACAACATTGTGTTAGTACTGCATAAAGGAATAAATCTGCAAGAACCAATATTGATATTGAATTGCATGTTGAACACACATTCTTCTCTTTAATCGGACAGAATTGGTTTCAATTGCTACATGAAAGCACAACTCCACAATGAAATAAATACAAGCACTCAGCTCTAATACAAACAAACGCTCTTTGAGGACATTTGTAAAAAAACAAACTTTTAAATTTCTTTTCACTATGGTTTTGAAGTACATGCACAAGTATGGTAGTTATGCCAATATGCTTTGTCTACTTTCTCCATCTTTCCTCCTTTTGTCAATCACTGAGGCAATATCTGATATCAAAACTGCCTACACATGTTATGTAATTTTATACAAAGTAGCAAAACTCCTTTAAGATCCATTGGAGTAAACACAAGTATTCAAGTATCATTTATGCCTGTAAGTGTAACATCAATGGAACTGTTAATTGTAACAGTGAAGTTTAGTTTAGTTATTTGATTCCCTGGTTTACAGATCTGCCGACCCAGCTTTTAACACTTTGGAAAATAAAAATAATTATCACAGAAAATTCCGTAAACCAGGGAATCTTATAAACTGTTGCCTGAAGTGAAAGTGAAAGTTGGAAGTGGAACTTGCTTCATATCCTTGGCCTATATGCAGCTGATATCCAACACAAGGTGATGGTACATTTTCTGTTCTCAGTGAGATAAAATTAAATACCAAAGGGGTTTCTTTTTTATATATTTAAAAAAAATAAGTTATGAATAGATTTCTTTTTAGAATATGGCTAAGAATTTGTTTACAGTGTACATGTACATGTAGTTATTATAATACAGATACTATATAAGTGTATTAATGTTATTTCTTGTTATTATCTTGTTTTGCATTAACTTATTAACCAATAATTATTATCCTAATTTTGTTTATTATTATTATTTCTTGATGTCACTTTATTTCATTTAAAAAAAATATTCTGAGATGATTATTCACTATTATTCAACATACGTGGTGGATTTCTACTGTGTATTAACGATAGCATAATCAAAAGTGTTGATTATGCATAATTTGCATAATTCGAACATTGTGACGTCGTCGCCAGACAATGAAATAACGTCATGACTTGACGTCATAGGTGGACGATTGCTCATCAGCGGACTGTGGCAGTCTCTCTAAATCAGTCGTTTTTCAGTAGTTTATCATGATTTATTCCAATAAAATGATTATGTTGAATAATTAGAATAACCCACTCGATACGATTGATTACGGAAAATATGTCCCTCGTGAAATTAAAGCTCGGAACTGTGAACATTAATTTCACTCGGGACATATTTTCCGTAATCAATCGTATCTCGTGGGTTATTCTCTAATTACATACACACATGTAGTTCAATAATTATATTATTTTCAAAATAAAATATATTTTTGCTAAACTTTCCTTTTCAACTTTTCATTAATATTTTTTTCATCAAGGAAGAAAAACTCTTAAATGTCTTTCATTTTTACAATACAAAATATTATTGCCTAGAAAATTACTTTGATGTAACATTGCTGCCTATAGCTATCTTTGACACATTCTGTATAATTTATTGGAATTAAATACTCATGTTTCATCTTTCTTCTAAAGTATTACTCCAAACAGCATGCTTGACCTTAGATCATAAAGATCTAAAAGAAATGGTCATTAAGAAAAAGAAAAATTACAAATATATACAAGATATCTCTAGAAAAAATACTAATCTTATTCAACTGGAGCCATCAATTCTATAGAGAGAGGACAAACACTATTGGTCCAAGATTATTTGATTTGCGGAAACTTTTAACTGTGCAGCATGTTATGACACTTATTCAAAAATATGTGTTTTGACATTTCATCATAATTTTCCATAAGTGGGGAATTCTCCATTGTGAAGTCACCAGATATAGTTAAAACCCCAACTTTTAGTTTTATTGTCTGCTGAGCTACCATCTGCACTCTCTGGTCATAAAAGATAACCATTGCAGTCCCATTGGTACCATTACAACCAGTGCAGTTCCTTTAGTACATGTACCAATAAATACCAATGCAGTTCCTTCAGTACCATGCCAACAATTAAGTGTATTACCATGGTAAGCAATGCAGTTCCTTCAGTACCATGCCAACAATTAAGTGTATTACCATGGTAACCAGTGCAGTTCCTTTAGTACCAATGAATATCAATGTAGTTCCTTTAGTACCATGACAACATGTGTATTACCATGGTAACCATGGCAATTCATTTAGTACCAATGAATACCAATGCAGTTCCTTTAGTACCATGACAACTAGTGTATTACCATGGTAACTAGTGCAGCCCCTTAAGTACCATGCCGACCAGTGCAGTTCCTTTAGTAACAATGAATACCAATGCAGTTCCTTTAGTATGGCAACCAGTGCAGTACAATCAATTGCCACTGTAACTAGTGATATTCCTCTAGTACTTGGCTGACTAGTACTATGACAGCAGCACTCAGAACCATCTGATCCATTTGCAACTTTCTGCTCCGAAAGTTTTGTCAATTACATATATTGTTGGAGACAATAGAGCAACACCTTGCAGAACACAGAACTCTCAGTTGACATTTTCCAGGATAAAAAAAATAAATGATTACGTTTCCGGGACTTTTTCTTTTCCTCATGCACCTCTGACCTTACCATAACCCAAGCCAAAGGAAATGGTCAGACCTATGTTAAAGCAGGGGATGAAGGGCTGAAAAAAATGCCAATGTCAGACAAATTCTTTGCTCCATCTGTCATAAAGACGATAGGCTCAGATGGTATTAGGCTAATGGTCATAGAAAAACTTTTTATATCATTTTAAATTAAAAAAAAAATTATGTTCTAAGGCAATTCTGCAATTCGTCACAGTTTTCTTCAGTTTACAATGACTATGTTAAATTATCTATAGACTATAGTCCTTGATGACCATCATGACCTTTATCATCTAAAAAAACTAGTACTGGCAAGAATTCCCAGATGTAGGACTAATTGACTAGAATGCCATTTGCAAAACAATATTAAAAACTATGATAAGGTATTAAATGTTCAAATGTCACCATTTGGACTGAAAATATTTTCCTAAATATATGTAATTCTATCTGAATCACTTAATAATATATAAACGAACATCTTCGTGTTCTGATAGTTAAAACAAAACCCTTCCAATCAAATTGCTGCTAATTTGAAATTTAAAAAATATAATTCTACACCATTTCACATGAATTGTCTATTTTATGTATTGTCTATTCTAAAAATGTCTTTTCCATTTCTGATAATTTAATATATGAAAATGTTTACATTTATTTGAAAAAATTGATAACATATTTTAAAGAAATTTTTGCCCATTTCTGATACTAGTAATTCAATATATGACAATGAAAGTGTTCACATTTATTTGAAAAAAATTATAACATATATTTCAAGACATGTTCACCCATTTCCACCATAATAGAATCCTTCCACAAGTCTGAGTGCATACCTGCAAATGTTGCTCAGAAAATCCAAATCAGCGAATGTGCAAAGAAGTGTCAAAGTATGTGGAAACACTTCCTATACAGCAGAATTAGTTATACAGCGCCATCTAGTGGATGGTGATAAAACATTGGTAGGCGCCATTGGTGTCTAGCTGAGATACCTGTTAACTGTTTGTCCGTATCTGTTGATGAGCTCTCAGACTTGTTGTACTGAGATAAAACATGATAGATAAACACCCAACAAAATTCATTAAGGGCCAGTACCCTTTTCAGACATATACATTTAGCTTTATATTACTTTTACAACTTTTCAAAATGTCTGCATTGCTCCAGATACTCTATAAGCACTTGCAGACACGTTGGAAGAATAGCTGCACCAGACTACTTTAAGCAGACTTCCAATGTTTAATAGAAAACTTCCCCACAAAATATCTGTTGACCCTTAATTAATTTTGTTGAGTATATTTTCCCAGTGACATTTCTTGGTCTTCAGAGGTTTACACGGTTCAGATGATGCTATGTTATTTGGACAATAATTGAAGTCTGTACTTTTATTCATTTATATTTTTTACAAAACAATTCCGAGATAGTGATACTATGTGCACAATATTATGTGGATGATATTCAAGTCTGGAAATTATAAAAACATTTAATTTTATTACTTCTTTTTTTTTCAAATTTGGGATTTACAACAACTTTCAAGATTCTTTGACTCATAAGTCATAACATGGCTTGTAAAATTATAACATGATGAAGATCTATTTTAAAATTTTATTTAACACGACAATTCCGAGACCATCTATTATTGAGGTATTTATGAGGTATTTGTGTCTCATTTAAGCCGTCACATGGAGTTACCTCCACTTGAAGAGTCAACAGGCCTATAAATTACTGTTTATATGAAACTTGCTGTGATTGTCCGATTCAATGGCGCTATAAGCCTGGGAAAACTAGGCATTAAAAACAGGAAAACTAACAATGGATTTCTTCATTGATTTTGGTGGCAATATTGCATCCATTAATTATTTTACTAAGTACTGTTGACAAGGTAAATTCTCTGAATTGATGTCTTGTATGTCATGCTGTATCCCTTTCAATGTTTACCCTTTGTATTGGCAGATTAATGACGATCATTTCGCTCTCTGGTTTCCTCCATAGAGGTTATGGTTAAATGTCATTCACCTTTCAAAACTATGTATTTGTTTCTTCCAAAACAATATCAGCGATAGAAACTAACTTTAAAACTTACTAGCCTAAATAGTGATCTAAATAACAAATGTTATGAATTTCTACTAGTCCTTAGGATACCTTTAGCATTGTGAGAAATGGCCTGGGTATTGTTTTTTGAAGCTCCATTAGCCACTAAGGGACCATAGCACTCTCTTAGCAATGTATTAGCTATCGGCAAACAGAGTGCTATGGTTCCTTAGCGGCTAAGACAGCTTCGAGAAACGATATCCTGGGCTAGAGGACTAGTGTTAATTTCGATCCCTGCAATATTGTCAAGTATGGGTGAAAGATTCCTGCTGTGAGGTAAAACAATAATTCACTCACTAAATTGGGGTTTAGAGCTGCTTTCAAGATTCTTTAACTTATATCATGGCTTGTCAGTTTGGGCAGGAGGAAAGCTGCAACATCCATAGCACTGAATGTTGCAGTAAACCTGCGAGCACCAGCTGGTACTGACAGACCAAGGATGATAACTGTATTGCCGCTCTACAGATAATGCATCCTATGAATATGACATCAGAAAGGTAACTTTCGCAAACATCAATGCAGGATCCCTGGATGGGGTTTGAACCCAGTGCCTTTGTCTGTGAAGTCTAAACATTCTACCATTGCACTACCACCTGCCTGTCTACAACAATAATGAGAAAGAGATGGAACCTGGCATAGAGTAGACATCCTCGGAAATTAAGACTATTTATTCTGAAATTCTAATTCTTGAACGGAAATTAAAAGTGTTGTAAGTAACGCTGTATTTCCCCATTAATGGCATGTCATTGGTGCGAATATATTTTCTTTTATAGGAAGCGTTCTTTGCCTGTGGCAGTAGACTGCTAACTGACACCGTTTTTCATTTTGGCACCAATGGTATAGATAATGTCTTGATAGTACATGTAAAATCAATAAATAGGGTCTACAGGGTGTCGTACTAACACTAGACTACATCATCGTTACACCATCTTAAAAGCAGCGTTATCAAATACGGATGTTTCCTGCTGCCCTAAACTGAGCAGCTCTAATTCCCAATTACCGGTAATGTTTTTAATGTTTTAACTAAAATAAAAAATATTAGCTCTAATAATAATAATAATAATAATAATAATAATGTGCAGTTTTGCATAGTTTTCAGCGTGCTCAAAGCGCTGTGCATTATTACCCCGGTCAATGGATCCATGTGCACAATTCCTTTTTAATGACTCCTATGAATTTGTCCTGCAGCGACGTTAAACTCCATATTCACTCACTCACCTATGCCTTTGTGTTGGTGGTTTCATAGCCCTGTGACATCTTGCTCAGGTTAGGTTAAAAGTAAGCATGATCGGTCCTGGTGAGTATTGACTTGGCCCAGGGTGTACTTTATACAGGAATGACAATTTTCTGCAGATCCATGGAAATCCAGATTTATTTTACTAGGGGGTCGATTTATTTCCCCTAAACAGCCTCCAGCCGCCAAGCCCCAGACTTGTTTTCCACTGAAATCAC
This sequence comes from Lepetodrilus fucensis, assembly GCA_032361325.1. NCBI lineage: Eukaryota > Metazoa > Mollusca > Gastropoda > Lepetellida > Lepetodrilidae > Lepetodrilus > Lepetodrilus fucensis. The sequence continues at coordinate 14,436 of JAUTBV010002686.1, read as the reverse complement.
AATTGTCTCTTGTTTATATAGCAGGGTGTAATAGTATCCCTTGGGTTACGTACGATCGCTGAACTTCCTGGTTTTGGAAAAAAAATGTCGCGACAATGCCCCTTTAAATTTCCATGAATGATTATCACTTTCTTGCCTGCAACCATACATAGGAAGATGTTGCTACGGTATTCTAGCCATCATACTCATCTACATGCTTTTTGTAAGATCAATATCGATGGCTTCTTGGCATCTTGTAATCTGATTAGTAAATAAACTTTGCGGGACATTGCCACATTGGAAGCGAGTAAATGTTGTCTCGAAACGGAAGCTTTCAGACTTGCGTGGACAGATTGTTGACACAGTTTCGCAACAACGATATAATGTAATTGTGGTAAATCTCTTCACGTTTCCTCTATGTGGAAGTACGGTAAAGAGAATCATTGTAACATTAGACTAACCTCAACAATGTCCTATTCAAAATGATTGACTCGATATGTTAGATGAGATGAGAAGTAAAAGCTATTTGGTCACAAATGTTTCTCATCAAGATTTAAAGGTGCCCTGCCATGTAACTGCATATTTTAATATATAATTGCTTAATGTATTATTTTTGTTATTTTAATTTTCTTAATAATAATATTTATTTGTGAAGTCTTAATTAAAATGTATTATTTTTATGGAAATGTTAATGAATTCACAATTACTATTAGATTGTTAAATCTGGTTTTCTTATCTCACTTGAATGTACATATTAGCAGCAGATTTTCTGCATATACTTATGTTGTTCAACTATATTCATCATTCTGCCAACCAACCATTCTACTCTTCAATTATTATTATTTCTATATATGAGCCACCCAACTGGCCAACATATCAAATTTAATCATATTTATTTATACTTTAAAGTTTTAAGAAATATATCTTTTTTAAGTTTTAAGAGATAAGTGCAGTGGCCAAAGCCCTGGATGAGCATACTAATAACAACCTACAACCTACGAGCACTCTCCACCTAGGAATGTGGAGAGCTCATAGAAACCAACAAGTACAAGTACAAGCAAAGCATCTATCCTATTAATTACATACAATGATGCCATGTCAAATTGCAATTTATCTGCAGAATTATACATCGGCTCAGAACCATCCAAGGAATATAATCAGATCCGTCATCTTCGGAGATAAAGGCTGGTCTTTGTTGCTTCCTAATGAACCACCAAGTGCAGAGAAACAACAGTATTAAATGGCAGTGGCCATGCCTTTGTTTGTATACTGATGACTGATCTATTCACTGAGCAAGGTCTTAGTGATCACAGCGTTGCAAGTTTGTGTTATCGTTTTTCAATGCATGCAAGGGTATTCTTCTTAGTATAGATTTCTTGTAGCGGAACAGGTTAATGCATAGAGCATCTGTTTACTTAATAGTAGGATGGTGGGGAAATGTTTGCTATCTAATGATGTTTGTTTCTAGTTGATTTTTTGTATGTGTGTATACAGTTTAGTGTGTTTCACTGCTAATGTTTATTTTTGTATGGTTAATAAAGTGAACAAAGATTTTTAGTGTGTGATTTAAACAAAAATTAATAAAATCTATATAAAATAGTCTACACTCTCATAATGGTTGCTGTAAATATTATTGTAAGTTGACTCATGTTTCAACATGGTGGTCTTTGAAATTGCAAAAGGACACAATTAGAATGCTTTTACTAGTAATCGATATCTGCAACGTAATTGTCAAACACTTACTAGTATACCAAATTGGTAATCATTGAAAAACTTAGTCAAACCTAATCAAACATTAATGTACAATCATTACACATGCTCTGTCAATCAAGTTTCAAATATTGTTGACCAGTTGTCAGTTATTGGACAAACATTGTCAAACACTCAATCAATTGTCAAGCAAAGTCAGTCAATTTTCAAGCACAGTCAAACATACAATATTAATGTGCATGTACCATCAAAGTGGTAATTGTCAGTCATTGCCAAACATTGTCAAGAACTGTCAATCAATTGTCATTCACCATGAAATATTGTCAAACATTAATATACACGTCAAATATTGTCAAGCGTTAGTCAATCAATTGTCAGTCACCGGCAAATATTGTCAAACATTAATGTACCATTAGCCTGTTAATTGCAAACTTGAATAAATTGCTTGGACAGGCTTCACTGTTCCTCCATTGAGTAATGTACTCCTGTCCCTCCTTCCCCCTCCCATTTATACCCTGACACCCTACAGAGACGAGTAATTGCATTACTGCTACCTTCATTACTTGAGAATTGACCAGTTGCTGATAGTAACACAGATATTTATCCATTTACCATGTTTACAGAGAAGCAGGTCCATGGATGGAATTACTGAATTCTTTATTATTTGCTAAAATGTGTTGTCAGCACTCAATGATGATGATGATGATTGATGATGATGATGATGATGATGATGATGACAATGACAATGACAATGACAATGATGATGATGACAATGATGATGATGATGATGATGACAATGATGATGATGACAATGATGATGATGATGACAATGATGATGATGACAATGATGATGATGACAATGATGATGACAATGATGATGACAATGATGATGACAATGACAATGATGATGATGATGATGACAATGATGATGATGACAATGATGACAATGATGATGATGACAAAGATGATGATAATGATGATGATGACAAAGATGATGATGATGATGTTGTTTGATGATGATGACGATGATGATAATGAAGATTATCACTAGCTAATTGTTGTATGCCATTAATTTCCTCCTAGTTTACAGTAATTAGAAATTGATATATCATTGTTGTCGTCAACGTCGAAATATCCATTTCTGATTACTAGAAGGAAATGAATGACCTACAACAATTAGCTAGTGATAATTTCTATTTCTATTTGCAAACAGATTTGATCTTTGGCCAAATAAATATATATTTTGAAGAATATTTTATTTCATTTGAATGTGCAACATGATTTAAAAAGTTGACTAGACTGATCCATTTCTAAATTGATCTACAATAACATTATGAATCGGGTCACGAAAAGTGGATCGTGTATCGCAATTTTGGAGTAGAAATAGCGATTCATCAGTGCATCTGTGAATCATGACAGCCCTAATATGGACCAACTCTTGACATTGCCCATGTCCAAACAAGTTTGACTTCCTCTTCAGCATGGCATTGGGATCGAACGTCCAGGAAATTTAATTAACAAAATTAAGCTACAAGAATTGTCAGTAGATTTGACTCTCTTTCTGTGTCCACCTTCTGTGCTCCCCAATGACAGCCTCAAATATACCACAGCACTAGAAGCAATGTCTATGGGGGGAAAAGTTTGCATTATTCCTGTAGACCAGGAATTGGATCCATAATGATTTACTGCACTGAGTGTTCTCAGAGCGAGCAGAGTGTTGTGCCAGCAAGATCATCAATTCCTTTGTTTTCTTATCCCTAGATTGTAGATTGAAGTCTCCCAGTCTTTGTGTCACCTTGGGGTCCAATGGTTCCTGGAAGTAACAGTAAGGTCACGTTGGGGTCCAATGGTTCCTGGAAGTAACAGTAAGGTCACAGCTTAGGAATCATTTGCTGATGCTTATTTGTTCCACTGAAATGATATTTGTGTCAACTCGCTCCTGATGCCAAAGAAAAGCCTAGGCGTGACCAAGGGAACTGTTGTATGTATTTGCTGGTTGGGTGGTAGCACAGTGGTAGATCATTTGACTTTGGAGTCAAAGGTTCCAGGTTCAAATCCTGCCCCGGGAGCCTGGTATATCAATGTTCGCGGAAGTTACCTTTCTGATGCGATATTGATAGGATGCGCTAACTGTAGAGTGGCAATGAGGGTATCATCCTTGGTCTGTCGGTACCAGCTGGTGCTCACAGGTTTACTGCAACATTTAGTGCTAGAGATGTTGTGGGTTTCCTCCTGCCCCAAACTGACAAGTTGTGATGTAAGTGAAAAAATCTTGAAAGCTACTATAAACCCCAATACAACAAAAAGTATATCTTTGCTGTACTGTTTCTGTGTGTAACTTGGTTCTGTTATATATTGCTGCTTCTCTGTTGGTAATAGGCTGGGTTCTGGTATTATAGTCTAGTACCAATAAAATCACATTTATCGTGGGATGCATGTAATGAGGAGTAACACTGGTCATTCATGGCGCAATCTAGACAGTGATTATGATGTAATTGTCTAGTGCCATGGGTAATGTTAGAGAAAACTATGCCTAATTATTGTCTATAATGTGAATGAGATACACTTTAACCTTCAACTCACACTTCATTAATCAATCTGTTTATTGAGTTATTATAGTATAATACAGACTACAAATTGTTTATTGGGTTATTGTAGTATTAAATGGACTACACATTATTTATTAGGTTATTGTAGTATTAAATGGACTACACATTATTTATTTGGTTATTGTAGTATTAAATGGACTATAAATTGGTGATATCTAGTTTCAACGTCATCAGCTGTAGTGTGATCATCGGGAGAAAATTGGCTGAATGCCTAATATGAGAGTCTAGGAGTCGGTGTTACAGCAAAACAAACAAAGCTACCTTGAAACAGTGTGGGTCGTTTGGGCTCTTGGCCAGTTCAGATTCCTAGAATTGTATCTGAATGCTAATAATAATAATGCATTATACATCTGTATATGTATTCGTCCATCTAATTGTGATCGATCTGTTGATGACTATCATCAATCTCAGGGAAAGCTGGTACAGAACCTGGTGACATTACCATTGTAGATCCTGTGCTCTAGCTGTGCTGTATATCAGAGCAGTTGCTGTAGTTTATAGTCATCATTCCAGAGTGGCGTAATCTTGTCCAGAGCAGCACCTCATAGACTAAGTAATGTATTGATACTCTGTGATGCCATATTAATTCTCTATAAGTCAGCCATCCAGAGAACAGACATAGTGAATACCATATTTTAAAAATATTTAGATGCAGAGACTTATTATTATTATTAGTAGTAGTAGTAGTAGTAGTAGTAGTAGTAGTAGTAGTAGTAACTACTACTACTACTACTACTACATACTGCATTCTGGGACTGGGACAATGCGTTAACGTCGTGGCCCATGTGAAAAGACCCCCGCAACCAATCAGCTCATTTCCTCAGAGTTGTACATCCTGTGAAAGTATCGGATTAGCTGGCAAGTAGTAGTAGTAGTATCATCATCATTATTATTATTATTATTATTATGATTGTTGTTGATATTATCGTCATAATAATAATAATAATAATATAATCATTTAAAAAAAATATGATAAACATAAACTACTACTACTACTACTACTACTACTACTACTACTACTACTACTACTACTACTACTACTACTACTACTACTACTACTAATACTAAAATACTACTAATACTAATACTACTAATACTAATATACAGTAATGCATATATGCAGAATAACTGCTCAAATGTGCTTTGGGGAAACAATGATCCTTCATAAACTTCAGTAAAGAAGTGTTTTAGTTTTTGTCTTGAAAGTGTACAGCTGTTTGATGAAGGTATTTTTTTAGATTATTCCACTGGAATGGATTTTTCAATGTAATGATACTCCGCAGTGTATGGTATATCGGTTGCTTTTACTACCAGGCATCACTTCAGAAAGCAGGCATATAAATCTTACTATAGACCAGCACCACATTGATTTTGTATATCTGAGGCAATAATGTAGAATTATGGGCACACTCTTGAGTGTGGATTTGCCGCAATATAATATGCACATTATTATTATTACATAGATACTGACCTCCATTAATTCTATGGCTTAAAATTACTCTCGGATTATGTATTCCCCAAATAGCTGGTCCACATTTGATGTGTTCAATATAGAACTGGCTCCCCTTTGGCATCAATGGTCCAGGGAAATGCTGCCCCATATGTCAATATTGGTCAAATGATATTTAAGTCTACAAAATCTCGGCCAACATGAAACAGGAAGTGAGCATGATGGGAATCCCTTTGTCCAATAATAACAACGCCTTACCGGACACTTAATCCTGGCACTCTCCTGATGCATTCTGGGACTGGGACATTGCGTTAACGTCGTGGCCCATGTGAAAAGACCCACGCAACCAATCAGCTCATTTCCTCAGAGTTGTACAGCGCTTATTAGATCTCTGCGGGAATACATCCTGTGAAAGTATCGGATTAGCTGGTTAATATCTGGGACAGTTATTATTTTTTCCATCGATGTCCGAATGGAATATGTTATTACCAGGCCAAATAATCTTCAATATCGACACTCACAGAACATTGTAAATGAATTATTTGCTTGGTGTATTTTGGCAAGACTTATTCTGACCATTGAATAATAATTTTCGATGCTCGAAGACTGTGAAATGTTTGGGGTGCTCCAAGACTATGACAACCGATGCATATACAATGTCTGCCACTTTAGAGATTTCATGCAGTTATAGCATTACATGTACAATTATACTGAACAACTTTATCATTCATTCGGAACTGTATGTCAATAGACAAGTGAAATGCTGCAAAATGTTGGATTAACTCTACTGGAAGCAACCAGATATGCCCTAAATAGTTGTGTCTGTGCCTAATCCAGCAGGGAGAGGGTTAATCAGATTTGCTACTCAATTGGGCATCTGTGATTGCCTGTAGCAGAAAGAATGTTAACAATCCACCTGGCCCAGAGACTATACTAAGAATGATTTTGGGTATGTTTTCATGCTGAATTTGTTCACAAATCCTCATATAAACCTTTGAGTTTTTTCAGTAAATTTTATTCAAAAAGTTTCATAAACTTGTGGCCTCATCTAGGATAAAGATTGATAATGAGTGTATAAAGGCTGGATTTCTGATGCGTTCTTGGAATATCCGGAATTCAAAAAGTTTAAAAGTTTCGTAAACTCGGGGCCTGATCCGGGATAGATATTGATAATGAGTGTTTATAGGCTGAATTCCTGAAATAGCCTGAATTTTCCACTGCTGATAAGTACATGTAACATGACTATATAGTTTAATGTTAATGTACTATTAATTAACAACATCGATTCACACTCGGTGGTATTGAATTTCAAAAGATCTTTATTCAAAGGAAGTTACAGGCCATGAGATACCTCCAGACCAATAAATGACTGTTTTCTGTGTTAATCTTTATCGCTAATTGCCCACCCTAAGGGCCCCTCACTCACCAAGCAGACCGATATTTTGGTCCACAGACAAGATGGCCCCCTGGCTGCCTATGGCGCCCCCTGGTAGTCTGTGACTGGAGGTGTATACAAGAGTTGAAATGGTAAATTAGTGGATATGGAATGACAGGTCCTAAAGTCTGATCTATAAATATGTATTGGACTCATTGACATTGTATTTCTTGAAGGCAAATAGAACTGAAAATAATTTAAAGAAAAAACCCACAATAATATGGAACTTTTTGTCTTAAGTTGAATCTATTTGTAATACATAACAAATGTCCATTTGTGCATTTATTCACATTGATTTTAAATGATAGTCATTTTGTGAATTTCCAGTTGGTACCAGCATTAAGACACTTTATCTTCCATGAGTACAGTGTAATTAAATTATAGCAGTGTGATCATTATCCACAGGCAAGCTTAGAGCTCTTTCTAGAGTTAACACTCAATAGTAGTAATTGAACATGAAGGTCCTTTGTGAGATTGCTAAGCTTGACCTCTTCCAAGGAGATGCCCTTGAACCATTGGAGACTATTTCAAGAGAAAGCTGTTTGGTCTTTCTAATGGTTTTCTTGAATGGACAGAAAGTGTCAAGTCTTACTAATTACTTTATGCTGATGTAAAACATTATAAAGGTTTTTTAATTAAAAAAGTTAATAGATCTTCAGATTCTCAAATGATCTTTCCAGCATATAAGATGCTCCTACTGGTCTTGGCCAACAGGATTAACCCTTTTACTCATTGGACTGGCAATCCAGCAACTCGTCCATGATCGACAAAGTCCTTGGTTACAATTGCTTGTTAGAACAGGACTCCAAACATCATTTTACAACTGTCGCTGAACTAAGTTATTAAAAATGCATTGGACACAATCCAACAACTCGGGTTCGAATCCCAGGATCGGCACAGACCTCAGTCACATACATATAAAGTCCTCCTACTGCCCTCAGCCAACATGCTTGTACCCTTTTAGCTAAGTGGGAAGAGTGTCAAACTTACATGCACACAACTCAGGTTTGAATCCCAGGATTGATATGGTCTTGATAAGTACATTGGTATTTTCAACCTTGTGACATTCAATGATGATTGTAACAAAGTACAACATTTTCTACTCCGTGGATCTCGGTATTGGGTGAATAGTATTGATTCCCTCGTCAATGTCTCTTCAGCTTACTTACTGTAGTAAAAAAAGTAACATGTACGACCTGTCACTGTTAAGTAACATGTATGACCTGTCACTGTTAAGTAACATGTACGACCTGTCACTGTTAAGTAACATGTACGACCTGTCACTGTTAAGTAACATGTACGACCTGTCACTGTTAAGTAACAT
>JAUTBV010002575.1:0-22964 GCA_032361325.1 Lepetodrilus fucensis | reverse complement strand
ACTGGGAATTTTCAATTCACTGAATTTCTTGCTCCTAAAAAGAGAAAGTAATCTAGAGATTGATAGTCTAGACAGGTAATACAAGGGAATACGTTTATACTTATTTATTTGGTTGGAAGAAACATGAACATTTAAAAACGTAATGATATGACTACTCATCACCAATATTATTTAATTGACTGAGATGACATATTATGATATAAGGGTGTGTTATTCCATATTCCCGTTGCGATTGGTAAGTCTCGCAAATGGGTGAACTATTACCGCAGCGACTAGACGTTAAACTCCATAATCACTCACTCACTATTGGTAAAGTGATGAGTTCGCAAATGAAGTAGCTTTATGGCTTTTGATCTGGATAAAGAGTTTTAAGTACGGCTCCAATATCATAGTCAGTAATGTTTAAACTTTAAAGAGCTATAGATGTTCGTTGGTGCGAATTTTAAGCGAAGCTACCTGCTCAATGGGCATCGTATCACATCAAAATTTACATGTTGCCAACTGTCGTAGTGCATATTAATTGGTATTCACTCATGATCCGGTGCATTAGCTGCAGGTTGGGGCCACTTAGAAGTTAGGAATGTGTTTCGTTACCTTAGGCTAGTTTTGTACAATCATGTATATGTTATGTGTACCCATTTTAATAAAAATAGTGCTATGATGAATGTTTTTCAATAATCCATGATTAATGATGAGAACAGGTCGTTCTATTTTATTCTGCTCTGTCAACAGACAGGAAGTGATGACACGCAGTTTCGAGTATATTTAAATACGTCTTATACAATGTTGACTTTTATACGTTTCTAGTTTTGACAATGATCCATTGACAGGGGGTAACTTAGCGCTTTTATCAGGCCTAGGAGGTGGATCTGGGGCATTATTATTATTATTATTATTATTATTATTATTATTATTGTGGTGGTGGTAGTAGTATTTATTATTATTATAATACAAATTAGACAGCATCATTCAGTTTACATAGTGTTTTGCTTTTTTATTTGTTCCATGGCATAAATTAATATTAGAATAACACTGCAAGAATCTTCAAACCTCAAAAGTATGGCAACAACGAACAAATACAATTAAATTGACTTGTTTCATCATAACCGTGTATTTAATTAAGTTTATCGAGTAATTTATTTATGAAGTTGTCGCTCTAAAATGATAGTTAGTAACTACACATCATTATACCACACACATGTTTCTGTATTTATAAAGCATTTATAAATGCATATTCTGAGCATATTTCCGATTACAGTAATTTTATTGACATTTCAAAGTCAAGTGAGTGGTTCAGTTATTGCTTAGCGGTCATTCTACACTCTACAATATTTGTTCATTTGAAAATATAATAGAAAACACTTCATACTGTATAGAATGAAAACAACAATACTCCGAGTCCTTTTTTGTGTCGTTTGCTTTTTAAAATTGTATGTTGACTGTATTACCTTGAACGATGCATACTTAAAACTGTTTTCAAGTCATCAATGAATCGAGAATTTTCACTAAAATCTATATAAGCTTCGAATAATTAAATTCAAGGAATCCCCTCCGCAACGGTATTTTATATTGGTCATGCAATTGTATACCACATATAGACACCGATGGCAATCAACTAGAAATATACGGCGCAAAGTAGGACTGAACCAGAAGCTAATTTTACTTTTTAGGCTTTAAAAAATGCCTTTACATGTCCCCTCCTCAACACATGAAATACTTTGAAATGATTCGTAACGCAACATAGGTAATATTATAATATACAACCGTAACAAAATAAATTGTAGCAAGTACAAACATTTCTTTCTTCAAAATTCAAATTAATTTTGGTCATCCTTCCTTGGAGTACTAGATCTACATTTTCCAGTGACCTTTGAATTTGCCAACTACATGAACTTAGGTGTATTGTTGAAGTCAATATGAACATTGATAATATTTGACCATAACTAATTAACGCGGTCCTGAGAATGATAGTAGCCAATAATAATTAATTAATTTGGATTTGTATTAATTAATGCTTGACTACGTTTACTCAAATGTGGCTTGCGTAGCGAGTTACGCGGAGAACTAGTTCAGAAATCGATACAAACATATCCAATATTTACCAGAACGGGATTCTCCTGAATACACGTGCGATTTTGTTCCACAATGAATACTAGAGTGTCTTTATTCAATAAAATATTTTTCTCAACTGATTTAAATTTAAATTTACATTTTAATAAATTCAATTCCAGGTTGAGAAGAAAGGTATATTCCAGAACAAGGGGCACATAGTATGCAAGAACATCAAGCACGAGTGTCCTAAGCCCATGTGTGATGATCCAGTCCTGGCACAAGGACGATGTTGCAAGACATGTCCTGGCAAAGGTAAGAAACTACAGTGTTAGACAGTGGTCAATTAGATAGTGACTATAGTGATGAGTGACTATACTTTTCAGTTAGACAGTGACTACAGTGACTATAGTGACTAGTGATCAGAGACTATAGTGGTCAGTTAGACAGTGACTACCGTGGTCAGACATTGACTATAGTGATCAGTGACTATAATGGTCAGTTAGACAGTGACTACCGTGGTCAGACATTGACTATAATGATCAGTTATACGGTGACTTTAGCTGATGAATTACATTTTTTATTTATACGTGAATACTTTGACATTGATAAAAAGAATTATATCTCCCACAAATATCTTTCTTTGTTTCACTAATCTATACATACATATAAGCTCAAAGAAATCGAAGAAAATGGGAGCGTATACACAGCACTCGTGGCGCTGTATAAATATGAACTTTCTGTATACTAGTATCTGTCATGACAGAAATTAAGAATATGCCCCACTTTATATAAAGATTGTAATGTCGGCGTTTGCCACGTAAAATTCCGAACCAGCTTGATTTACTAGTACCTGATCAATTCATATTTTTATGTATTATAGTAGTGTTACTTGTACCACCGTGGGTGGTGAAAAGGGAATCAAAAACTCTGAAGTCTGACCCAAGATTGGTCAGATTGACAATGACTATACAGACTACAGTGGTCAGTTAGACAATCTAGTCTAGTATCCATGGTATTCCTATACTAGAGAGGGAAGAAGTACCTAAGGTATTGGCCCTATCGAGGGATGAGGCCCACCTCTAGTACGGCGAGATGCAACCCATCTGTTTGTAGAACAAAGAGGATTGTTGAAAATTTAAATTACGATTCTTGGCATAGGAAATAGATGATGCACACTGTCCGATGACTTCAAGCTGTTATTAGTCAGAGTTCTATGAATATGCATGTCCTGAATATCCTCCATATCATTAAAAGCAATGCTTCTGTAATAGCTTGCAGTATGGCGTATCTTGGAGATAGGATTTATTTGAGGTATGTCACCAGTGAATAGGATTTATTTGAGGTATGTCACCACTGAATAGGATTTATTTGAGGTATTTCACCATAGAATACAAGCCATTTCGATCTTGCATTTATCTTTGTCAAAATAGGTAGGCATCTTCTCCATAAATCATGCACAACATACGATAGGTGTAGGGTTGAACATCCAAGGCTATTTTGATGGCTTATGTGAGTTGTATTACTTGAACAATGGATATCTGCCTGCATATCGTGAAATTGTCGGTTCAACATCAGTGACCTCTGAAATTCAACAAGAGAAATGACGCTGAAATGAAACCAGTGTATGCCCCCTAAGGCTAACGCAAGAAGTTACGACTACATTAGCGTTATTAGGGGTGAATAGGCGACCCCCTGATATGAAGTATATATCTGTCTATGTATAACACTGACGAGAACCACTCAATTGAGTTCCAGTTAATTCAATGAATTATATCTCTTACATTGTCTGCCATAGTGCAACATATGGGTTGTTTCTCAAACCGTTCGTATACATTTCAACTCAGCAACGTGTCACAAGGTTGCATAGTCTAGTGCATACATGGCCTAGCCTTACTTTGTAACTTCTCACTTAACAACAGTCGACAGGGAAACACCGTTTTCCATAGGGGCTTTTCACACAACCTCGTTAAATGTACTTCACTAAAGACCACCCACCCGACAAAGGACGAGAGCTGGGTTTCAATGTCTGCTCCTAAGAGGGTTACTCCCACTAGATATTAACAGGACAAGTAGGGGTGTTACAGTTCATTGATGTCTCCACCGATCTCTGCCCGGATTGGATGTTTAGTTTTATATGGATACTTTATAGGTAGTTTGAATTTTCTATTCTACTGAATGACTTCAAAATTGTATCCATAATTTAGTACACTAGTCTAATTACATATTCATATGTTTCCTAGTTCCCGCTGAGACGTTAAACGACAACTCATTCACTGTTTGCTAGCATTATTATAATACTTTCTATACGACCACTATATTAATATAATCAGTTGTATCCATGTAACCGAACATAATGATGTCTTGACAACTAATCGTGTTGTATATTTCTAACTCTGTCAGTGGCAAGTGGTATTATCATTTTCTTCTTCTTGTGTTAAGTGGATTTGTCAGTTCCAAGCATGAGTATATCCTATCTCACTCTTGTGAATTAAAACAGTATCTGAACAACTGTAGAATTTTGGTGATTGCACAACGAATTGTTTTAAAAATTGACGCTATCCCGTCTGCCCCTGTTCTGTATAGACCCCGCCAAATAGGGGGTGGCGCCACCGTATCTCGCGCTTTACAACATCACTACTTTTCAAACCACGCTAACATGTTCTGAATATCCTAGATAGGTTCACCAGAGCACGTTATCAGTATGTCGGTGTCATCAATTGTAGGTAGTTGTTGGATTGATAGTATCTCCAGTCGATCCAATAGGTTAAAAGCCAGATAGTGGCTTAACCAAACTTTCCATTAATAGATGCCATAAAGATTCACTCTAAGTTTGAAAATAAAATGTAATTTATCTATAAAGATGTGCATACGTGGGTTTTTTACGTTTCAGATAATGTTTTTGAGGACAGATACATATTGGGTGATAAACAGAAGACGGCCCACAGTGCAGTGAGTGGGGACGAGCATGAGAAGAACCAGAAAGGAGGTGTGTGCTTATTACTACCACTATGATGATTATAAAAAGAACACAACAATTACTCTAAATCAGCAACGCCACATCACTTGTCAAGCGCGACGAATATTTATCAATTCAGACTAAACTTGTTATATGAAAACCACAATAGCTGGTACATAAATGATTTTACATAGTATCTACAAGTCTATGTATTACCGGGTTAATGTCCCGTTTTATGTTAATCACGCCTCGCTAATATGCAGAATGCATACAGATGCGGTGAAATGGACCAATGAAGGTTGTGAATATGCCAGTGCTCGCACAACTGTTAAATCGCCAGCGTATTATCTTGTAAAATAAACTGTCTTCGACTTCTACTTCAGAATTCATCGCCTTGCTGGTCGGGCTTCATGTTCGCGGAGGCCCCGTTAAAACCAAGGCGGTGGCCGTGGTGAGAATTACGGCGGAGAATGGTGAACTGAGATATGCCGTCAGATTTAACAGGTGCGTGAACCGAGTGGAGATACTCCCTGGATTGCCATGTAAACGTGCTTCATTTGTTCATCAGTCGAGATGTCTACCCCCAGACACAGATCTGACATAATTGTTAATGCAAAGATGAAACTCAGATGAAATCCAGATCTAGGTCTACTCACTGACATTCAAAGCAAATATTGTTCAAATGCTCGGGTTCCATAAGATGTTTTACTTAAAACCTTCATTTACAGACTGGATCGGCCCAAGTTTCTACAAATAACGGACGCTAATGGGAATGTTCTTGTAGAAACTCCTCTGGTAAAACGGAAGAACGGAGAGAGAAAGGTATACTATCACCCGGGATTTAAGTTTTAATAACTAAAGACTAATGACTAATATCAAAAGTTATTGTCCGTCAGAACTCCATACCACTTGCATTCAAGGTCGTTGCGATCTCTGACCAATACGAAATTGTATCATGGAGTCTAACTGGACTATTCGTACATCTTAATATGGAAGATAACTGACAATGTTTTAGCTACTAAAGAACATCTTGTCTGCACATATGAATGCTTACGCCGATAGTTGATATAGGTATTGTACTGACATGTCACTATCATGGTCCGATAGTGAATGCCATTATGAAATACCTTGGCATTCTTTACTCTTTAGCTTTGGTTGATCTCTTATTAGGTAGAAAAAAACCCAGTAACTTACAGAAATCTGGTTTGCATTAAGACACCAGAGATCCAAAAGGTTTGCATTAGATACGAGCTGTTCTGTACAAGAAGCCATAGCTAATGCTACAACTCTATTAATCCCATATGTGTTTGTGTGTGTGTGGAGCTCAGGCTTATCGCCACTGCGCATCTTAATTTCCTCAAGTACGCCATTACAATAATTCATTGCACATGTTTCAATACATACAGCAAGCAACATAAATCTCAATTCAATTTTTAACCAACGAACATGTTTACCTCTACAAGATAGTAGTTGGAACACGTTATTAATCAACTTTATTATATGCTATACGTAGATGCATATAATCTTCTAGTGATATTTCGTGAAGTTACTCCCCCCCCTGATTATTAATTGTAGGTATAGATGCATCTGCAGATGTGTAAGTAATGCTATAAAGTGTAGGTAGATGCCTGGGCAGATGTGCAGGTGATGCTATTACAAGGTGTTTTATTGCTAACAGGTGTGTGGCGTCTGGCACAAGATTCCCAAGGTTTACCTTCAGTACTTCCGCGAGCGTCGTCTCTACGCCGTCATCACCGCCGCCAGACACACCAAGGGTCTCATAGCAGGACCAGTGGTGCCACACGAGCAGGCTCAGAAAGGTGAGGACCCTCAGACACAACAGAACCTAGACATAAACCTATATTAAACAAAATTTGGGCGGTTGATGCAATGTAAGGAACATTATTCATTGTTTAATTTTACATCGTCTATCGCTGATATTCACGATCGTTTGTACCTATTCTTGCCTAATATTTGGTAACTTTTTATTGTATTTTTTTTAAATATTTTTTTTATAGAAGAAACATTTTGCATCCTTTGATAAGTTAATTGGAATATTGAATAATGCATTGATTCTCAAGTCAAAATAATACCAACACGTTGATTATTTATTAAATTTCCACACATTGTAATATAAAAATATAATTCAAGCTTGTTTTATACTATGGTAATTTCTTAGCAACTTTCGGATGAGGTATTGCCTAATAGCTGTTCGTAGCAAATGGGTTAAAGATTCCTGCAGCAACGTTAAACTCTATATTCACTCTCATTGCATAGCTGTGCCTTGCGGTCTACATAGCATAGACATATTGTAAGTGTACTTATTAGCGTTTGTATTCCACTCGCGACCAGTGCGTTGTACTAATCTCTAATCTGTTCCTTGTTTCTCAATGGGTTGCGACCCAGTATCGGCCCTTTGTCGGCCAGGATCCCAGCGACCTTCTCCCGCCCTTAGCGTTACAGCGCATAAAGACACTTTATTCGATATAATTGGCATATATGAAAATACTATTTTGCAGTATTGACACAGTGTGAGCTTCAGACACCGCGTGTGTTTGTCGTTGAATTAGCACGGGTAGATGTGTGTACCGACTCCTAGTCTCGACTCCTCGCACAGATCACAGCATTCATCCACGCATGACCTGTGAATAAAGATCCTCTCCGCGACAATGGAGGGCGGGTCCTCGCTTTTCCACATATGTATATGCTAACTGACTTATGGTGTTTAATTTTTTTTAATAATACATCGCGAAATGAGTGATCGCCGTTCTACGGCTTAAATAACTCGTGGTCCTTTCAAACAAAGTTGCGATTCTGTCTGGAGATTGTAACAGCGGTGTCCTGGTTGGTATTCTGACGGTGTTTCCAACGCGTCTAATCTTAGATTGTTGCGTTTATCTGCGACGACTCCACGACGTGAGCGAGTTACGCCGCCGCGAGTTAACACAAAGACCCGGATGAAGGTGCTAAGTCTCGTCTTCTGACACCCTCTTGACACATCGTTTGGGATTAATAAAGTAAATAGGTAACTGTGGAAACGAAACCAAAATGGCTCTCTCAGTTCCTCAACGTGGCCATGAAACCACACCCCACACCCCCACCAATCTTAACTGTACATCTAAGTTTAGCTACTGATAATTGCATTTAACACATCTTTGGAATGATCTCATGCTGCTATTTTGTTGGTCATCAGAAACCTTTTCCGTGGTGATGGGATCACCGAAGGCTGAAGGGATAGGCGGAGTTGCTTCCCTTGAATACGACCACGTCGGACAGCAAGTAAAATACGTCATTTCCTTTGATGGGCTGTTTGACCAGAAAGGTTTGTGGACGTATACACTACGACAAGTACACCGATTTATATTAACGCATTATTTGACAAGTTTACATACAGAAAATAGATACACCTTTACAATCCGAAAATAGGTTCAAGTTTACATACATAATATACATTCAAGTTTACATAGAATCACATTTATATACTAGATATATAATATATATTATAGATTACATACTTAAATGTATAATAATTGCACATAATCTTAAACAATGTAATACATCTTTTATTGCTTCAGATTTCAATGGAGAATATTATGTTACTGTCGAGAAGAACTCTAAGCTGGTTCACCAATCCATGGGAAGAATAGGAAAGCGGGTAAACATCTTTACACTATCATCCTATATTACAGAACTGTTGCAATAAGATTTGGCAATGTGTGTAATTGTGTATCACCTGCACTTCCAGTTTAATACAACAAATTTATTTGTATTTGTAAAGATGTACTTCTAAATCATATTCAAAGTTTGTAATAATTGAAATTTTGTTCTCACAAGATTCAACAATGTTCTAGAGATCTTATACGTCTGTTTATTTCAGAGCAACACGCTGACCGGAACATGGAAGATGACTAAAAGGCGGGAAGCCAAACAGCTGGCACGAGGCCGTCTGCTTCTTCGTCTGACGTCACGAGGAGGAAATACCATCAGTGGAGACATCCAGCCACGGTTATCCTGTGGAGGTAAGAGTTGTTGTTCGTGTTTTGGAAGATGTACATACACAATAGTGACTGCTACAAGACAAACGGAAAGCATATTTTTGTCAATATGTAACATGTTACAAGCCTTACGTGCACCTATGGATTAAGAAAGTTGTTCTGTTTTCTTTTTTGTATCGCTGTGTCTGGGTGACTCAATCCTGTCCATTCTCATAGTGTTACAGTGATGCTTATAAGAATGCTTCAGTTTACCAGGCGGTGTGTGGGCGATATGTAACACGCCACTCAGTCCTATATAATGTCTAAATGTTACAGTTTTACTTATCAGAATGCTACGGTGTTGCTTATCAGAATGCTACGGTGTTGCTTATCTGAATGTTACAGTGCTGCATATCTGGGGCCGGTTGTTCGAAGCACAGTCAAGCCTTACGTAGCTGGTTAAGATGGTTAATTAGCTGTCACCGTAGGGTATAGTACAGTAGTACAAGCTTAACGGCACGTTACGATAACCGGGCTTCGAACAACCGGTCCCAGAATCTTAGTGTTACTTATCTGAATGTTACAGTGTCTATTGTCTGAATGTTACAGTGTCTATTTGTCTGAATGTTACAGTGTCTATTTGTCTGAATGTTACAGTGTCTATTGTCTGAATGTTACAGTGTACCAGGCGGTACTGTCAGGATTCCAGTCGTTGAAGAACAGCAAGACTGCCGCAGCAGGAACCGCCATCGTCGAGCTACAAGAGCGAGGCTACATTTCTTACAACGTCAGAGTTGTCGGTCTTGACGGCAAGGTAACCCGGATGAAGTTGGAGACTGCGCCCAACAAGAAAGGAAAGAGGAAGTCGGTGGCCAATCTACACAAGTCTTTCGTTCAGGACGTAGATTCCTTCAGTGGATGGGTAAGCGGCTACAACCGATTACTAAGTTTCAAAACATCAATATTTTATTTCTAAGTTCTTGTATCAAAACTACACAACATAACAGATAAGTGAGCGTCACACCTTCAATTCCCCTTCATGTACTTTGAGGTAAACAAATCTCACAAATATGATTTATAAAGCAATAAACGTCCTGTTCTTTCTTCGTATATTTAGATCGGTTCCACATGCTCAGCAAAGTCAACATACGAAAACTATTTTTTTAAATTTATACTCGGTGCTATAAGGTATTGCCATCGAACAAAAGTTATGAATGGATCTAGTCTCTATGGCAACAATTACTATAGTTTGGCATGCAATGCATTGCCACCCCTATTTCGTAGATTATCTCGGTAAATACTTCATGGAATGAAAAAAAACAAAAAAAATTTGACCTTTATTAAAATTATTATTAAAATTAAAAATTAAAATATTGCACAAGTAATAGAACATCGGTTTATCACCAACTATTTTGAAATAGGGGTGTCAATGCATTTCATGCCAAACCGCTATGACCTAAAACATTCACATATAGTTGGCATAATTGCACCACTAATTATTGTTAATAAAATATACCGCATCTTTATGATTACAGGCCAACGGAACCTACAAGAAACTGAAAGCCGACGCTATACTTCTACTCTTGTCCAATCAACTGTTCATCAACGTGGCCACGTCCAAGCACAAGACGAGCGAGCTCCGAGGACGAGTGACGGAGATTCCCTTCCACACCCACTTCCAGGAAGCCTCGGTGTTCCCCATCACCATGGTCCCCATGACGTCAGAGAGTCACGGCGGTGCAGCTCATGCCTGGCTGTCCATGGACGTCGGCTGCAGCCTCCACTATGACGTCATCGTGTCTCCAGAACAGAAGGACGACGACTTCAGTCTGATGCTGGGAACGTACGGAAACAGCCTCATGAGCACATCGGTCCTTGGAACTTCCCAGAAACAAGAGCCTGTACAGCTGTATGAGAACAGAATGGTAAGAACACAATAATGGACTTCTTTCTGAAATAACAAGCAGGGGGCTGCTCCTTTCTAGCTGTGCTGTCTGTACTTTCTGTCCGACGCATGCGCAGTTACCAGGGATCAACACCGCACAGTGTAACTGCGTATGCGTTGGGCAGAAAGTACAGACAGAACAGTTAGAAAGGAGCAGCCCGCAGGATTTGGGCCACGTTGCTCAGAACACTTGTGGCTACAACTAATTGTGTTACATTTTAGGAACCTTCTCTACAAGTGCAAGGTCGTCACCTATGGGTGAAAGATTCCCGCTGTGACGTAAAACAATAATTCATTCATTCATTCATACAAGTGCAAGTCCATTACAGGAAACACATTTATCCATAAAGTCTGAATTGACAAGCATATTGTAGCTGTTCTGAGCAAAAGAGTATCGTTTCTCGATGTTCTCGTATCTACTACGAGACCATACAGACTCTCGTAGCCATCTCCAATACATGAGGATCGTGCACTTACGAGAGCGCTATGGTCTCGTAGTAGATATGAGAGCTTAGAGAATCGATACCTAGGACCTGATCACCCTATGAAGCTCTCGTATCCACTACAACCTATGAGTAAGTGGCCGTAATAGCTATTATGATACCACGCACTAGAGAGTATATACAAGAGCTTTACTGACGTAGTATCGGTTCCATGGCATAGCTCCATAGCCACTAGATGAAGTTTATAGTCTTTGTCAAAGACGCTTCATCGAAATTGTTTGGATTTAAAAAATATGTTTTTCCTTTTTTCTTCTTTTTCTTTTTTGTTGTTATACAAATCTTTGACGAGGACTATGGTATCTGAATATACATGGATATATTCCTGTTTCTCTACAGATCAGCGGCAGCGTGAACAGTGTTCCCGAAGGACTGTTCCGGGATCTCGACGAGGGAAATGCTTTCCTGCAAGTCAACTCGGGGGATGACGTCATTTTGGCGGGAAATGTGAGTACGGTTGGATAGAACACGGGATGTAGCGCAGAGGTAGAACGTTGGACTTCGGAGCCAAAGGTTCCAGGTTCAAATCCCTTCCCTTTCTGACGCGATATTGATAGGATGCACTGACTGTAGAGTGGCAATGCAGTTATCATCCTTAGTCTTGTCAGTACCAGCCGGTGCTCGCGGATTTACTGCAACATTCAGCGCTACGGATGTTGCGGGTTTCCTCCTGAAACTGACAAGTCGTGATATTAGTGAAAGATTCTAGAAAGCGACTTTAAACCCCAATTAAAACAAAAATGTAATAATACACCCAGTTGTGGATAGGGAAACAAAATGAAATGATTTCTTGAAGTATTGTCATAAAAAAACCCGTTGTATTTGAGATCTGATATTAACCAGACTATTGGATATGTTTCCAGGTAACACTAAAGAACACATGCTGGCAGTTTGCCGGAGATATCGACACAGACATCCTTGTGGACGAGCAGAGAGACGCCCAGACAGTCGTGGATAGATTCCACTGCTACTACGAGGGCAACTACTACGACAACGGCGACAGCTGGAAACCAGTGGAGAACGCCACATGCAATAGATGTAGTTGTAATGTAAGTATTAGCTAGCACAACTATGAAAGGTTAGGCATGGATATAAGACTGTACCAAAGTGGTCATTGTAGAAGGCTACATCTGGACGCTCGCAGACTCGCAGTTTACATCCTTGGTTCGTCAAGACATCACAATGATGGCAGCGCGTCAACACTATTATGCATGGTTTTCTTTGTTGCTGTGAGTGAAATAATCATGAAAGCGGCCCAAAGACTAAGAAAGTAACATATTTCTACCTATAGTACGTGCATTTCATAGTTACAGCTATTGTTTCTATGACGGCATGGCTTAATGGTTTCTTGTTTATTTCTTCAGAAAGGGAACGTGACCTGTCACGCTGTCCTCTGCCCCGCCCTCACGTGCGCACATCCAGTCCCCGGGGAGTGCTGCCCTAGGTGCCCGGATGTCTCGATGATGCGGACCCGGATGAAGAACGAGACTTGCAAGCTGGGTGGTGATCACAGACTACACCAAGTTGGCACCACGTGGCATCCCTTCCTTCCTCTGTCCGGCTTCAGCAAGTGTGTGCTGTGCAAGTGTGTGGTAAGTCAACCAATCTCTCAGTCCAAAACCCTTTCACTTTATAGAACTACTTTATAGAATTACTTTATAGAATTACTGTATAAAATTACTGTATAGAATTACTGAACTTCTGATTACCGTACACAGGTACCTTTCCTGGTTGAACATTTTCGTGGTTCAATACAAAGTTGCAAATGGATGAACGATTCCCGCAGCGACGTTAAACTCCATAATCACTCGCTGGTTCAATACCTAAACAAATTTAGAGAATGACTTGTTTCAGTATATGCTTATAATTAATTTATACTTTTTTGTATATTTTTTATATTGATGACAATACATTGACGTATACCTAGACGTTACTGTCCGTGTAGAGTCGGCTCGTATGGTAAAGCAATAGCCAACCCACTTGCCATGTATCAAGTCATAATTACCATCTTATATACTACTCAAAATGTGATAGGGATCACTGTTGTATTATATTATATTATATATTATATTTAGGGTTGTATTATTATTTCCTATTAAAATGGTATGATCCAAATTTTGAGTAGTATACATATGGCCCCCGTTTCACGACGGTGTCCTAACTAGGAGCTCACAACTTTAGGAGGCCGTCGTGAAACGGGGACCAGGAAGATGGGGTCGTCATATTAATGTTGTACAGTCGTTATAGTAGCAGTGCTAATGTTTCAGGCTGGTGGTGTGTCCAAGTGTAGCCGTCTTCCGTGTCCAAGTCTGGACTGTCCCTATGACGAGAGAATTCGCCTCCACCCCGGGGCCTGCTGTCAAGTCTGTGGACGTATGCACCTTCATCTCTTTGCTTCAGCATCGTTGCTACCATCAACTTGTATCCTGTTACTAGGCATCATTTCATGAAACTATTCCATGCATTATAATAGTGGTAATGGTAGTTATAACGGCTCTAAACCCGAATCAAATAATCATAATACTACTACTAATACTAATAAATAATAATAATTTACAGCAGTTACATAGATAGATATATAGACGATCTTTATTTCATCTAGTAGTCTTTAACTAATCCACAGTAAACATACTAAACTTACATTCTTTACTGTTATTACAATCTGAGAGGAAGACACATATTGCTACTTTACAGAATCCAGATTACACCGTAGCTGACTGTCATAGTAACCATTTCACCCTTCTTCCAGCTAAGAAAGAGAGGTTCCTGGTACCGGAAGCGAAACCCCTGAAGGACATTGACATGAAGGGCGCCTGCACGTTCATGGACCAACTCCACTCCGATGGCTCCCGATGGCACCCGAAGATCGCTCCGTTCGGCCACATGAAGTGTGTCGTGTGCAGATGCAGTGGTGGCAAATATTCGTGCGGCAGACAGAAGTGTCCAAAGCTGAGGTGCAAGAGGAAGATCAGGAGGACGAACTCCTGCTGCTACAGCTGTGATCGTAAGTCACATGACTAGATGTTTCCATGAACAATGTCTACTTTTATTAAAGTCTATAGTCCATGTACACCGCATTGTTTCATTCTATAACTTCAATCAAATAGGACTTATCTGATATATGACCGTAGCAATACAGGTATCCTCATCAGTCAGTACCAGCTCATGGATGTTGCAGGTTCCACTCTGCGGTGAAACGATCTTGAATCCAGCTGTAAACCCCATAAATATATTTCATAATGGCCTTATCTAGATCCAGACACTGCTCTTTAATACACTGCGTCTGACAATTTCAATATCGAACTGAAGCAAAACAGTGTCTTTGGGCACCAATTGCCTAGGGCCAGAGGTATAATTATCTCTTTGATTCCAACAACTTATAATTTCCAGTTTGATGGACCCATTGTTGCTAGAGGATAAGTGGGTGTTATGTTATGTTATGTTACTCGGGCGTCAAATTATCTCACATTTCCTTCCAGCCAACCAGCCGTCCAAGGATGACGTTGCTTCCAAGAGTGAGGGTTCCTGCAACTTTGGTGGACGTAATTACAATAACGGTGAAAAGTGGCGACCTCGCACTGCGCCCAATGGCAACGTCAGATGTGCCGTGTGCAAATGTAAAGACACTACAGTGAAGTGCAGAATCCGCTGCTCCAGGAGACGTTGCGCTAAGGATCCATTCTTGAGGGACCCGTGTTGTAAAGAATGTGCAGGTACAACACTGTAAACAAGTTATTTTACAACACATGTATATTATGAGATCCATGGACCGACATGCAACATAGGTGCGTTCTATCGGCACAGGGATAAGTAAGCCGCTCCGCTAAACTGGTTCCCTGCCCCCATGTCACACGACTCTTTGTTTGGTAAGCCCTTTAAAGCGTATTCGATTCAACCTAGTGACGGTCGCGTGATACAATTAGCCAATGAGGGTACTAGTATAATCATGAACGTTTGGTCTTTGGCTAATTTCATCACCCTAGGGTTGGTTTTGTGTTTGAAACAATACTCTCATTGTGTCTTTGAACGCACCCCTGGTGTATACTCCAAAATCCTCTGTATTTTACTGATAACATATCGGATTACATTTTATTTATGAAACGTTCAGTAACAAGATATGCATTGGTAATTTCTGACGCACTAGTATACGCTGTCTGCACTATGACAATACAATCATCATTCTTGGTTTGATAGTATCAGCTGGTGCACTACGGTTTCATCCTCCCCTAAACTGACACGCTGTGGTTTAATGGGTTTAATGGTTCAATTCGCAAATGGGTGAAATATTCCCACAGCGACGTTAAACTCCGTTTAAGTGAACTAATCTTGAAAGCGGATCTAAACCCCAATTAATTTTTTAGAATGTTTAATGTAATAGTAAGTTTAATTCTTGTATAGGATGTCATAACTGAACTGTGGTGATGTATACTTATGTATATTTTACTGCTACTTTCAGCCCGACGCAGCAGGAAGAACAATCGCGATCGTTCAAGTAAAGAGAAGCGGAAAGGACGCCTGCATCAGTGAATGTGTTGTACAAGTGTGTTGTGTGCTAGCAGAATGTCGTGTACATGAATTGCGTGCAAGAGACGGCGGACAATATAACCGATACTAGTGTGTTTCAAAATATGGATCTTAATTACTCTATGAACATACGGTGAGTGAACACTCGAAGGTGAACAGACCGCAAAATGAACTATTCATGCTGAGCGTGGACAATGATGTTGGTTCTGAAGTGAACATTCGTGCCACTAAAAGTGAACATAAATGACACTACGACTTCAGATGCCTACACAAAGGTGAACATTCACGACACTAAGACTTAAGATGCGTGCATAAAAGTGAACATTCGTGACACTAAGATGCGTGTATAAAAGTGAACATTCATGACACTACGGCTTAAGATGCGTGCATAAAAGTGAACATTCGTGACACTAAGCACTTGTTCAAATGCGTTCGAGTGTGTTCGAGAACGAGTCAACTCGCGTCTCTGGAAATGAGAAGAAATATTTTACGGGGTCTTCTCTACTAGGACCAGACATTTATATGGTTACTCGGCTGTACGAGGACTTGTTGGTTAGTGCTATGACCAAATTTAACCACGTGATATACCTTATTAGTGCTATTTTATTAAGGTATTTGCGTCTTTATTACTTTGTAACGTTGCATACTTGTGTGACTTAGTCACAGTCACATGTTTTGTGACGTGTGTGTCCTATTATATATGTGTTGAATGTCAAGTTGATGTAGTACGTGCACCAGTGAAAGTTGGTTTTCTTTGTAAATGGGACTATCGAAATATGTTTAACAAGTTTATATATGTTCATATCGATGTAAAATAGCTGATAATATATTTCCTAATTACTATACATAATAATTATTTGTAGGATTGAGATAATTAGGACCCAATTAAATAGCAAGCAGCTAAATAAGTATAGGCACATGGTAATCTTTAATGCTATTATTTTTAGCAATATAACCGATTTTAAGCAATGTAGTTATTCCCGATAATAATATGTGCTGTTTGTGTGTGTTAGTTTGTTATTGTTGTCATGTACATGTGAATTGTCCATTTATATACTTTCAATTTTATAGTGTCTTACTATATATTATCTTGTTATCCCTTCGACTTTTAGATATTTAATAACGTTTTAAATATCTCAAATTCATGAAATTTAAATCGGATGTTTTTGTTGATCAACCAATTATTTTTTATTATTTTTACCCGAGAATTGTCAACTATCTACGTAGACACTAATTTACTGTTTGTAACGTATATTTATATTTTAAATTTAAATATATTAATTGGGCATTTTAAGTGTGACGTCGGTATATTCTGTCAATATTGTATGTCCAGTGTTCGTCTGTTATCAATGTGGTCAATAAGATATGGATGTTATTTAATTATTTAAAAGCGAAAAGGTTACTGTGCAATGTTCAAGAACATATAGTTCTTTTCAAGGTAGATACGTTCTAATTAAATATATATGATGAGTAACCTTTATGCAAATGTATTTATCATTGTTCTATAAACTGAAGCTGCTGTTTCTCATATATAATGTGTACTATAGTCTACTTACTATAATGTACACAGTGTACTTATTATAGAATTCAAATACGTAATAACATTTATTTAATGAGAATAATCTATCCTATAGAAGCATATTTCAAAATGTATCCATATTTTCGAAAACAGAATTCGTTATGTATATCATAATTTAAAAAACTATTTAATTGGACCCGAAAAATGATAGTCATTATATTACATGTGATAGCTCATATAGTATTTTAAAGAGATTAATTAAACAATACTTTGGTTGTCAATGCTTCTATAGTGGTGATGTTTATTGCGGTAGTTTTCATATGGACTCCTATGGTAGTATTCTATGATATGTCATTCACAACGCCTAGTTGATGGACTAAAGATGTAAATAAGTCATGTTCTGGTCCCAATTCGCGGCTTTCATACACAATACCATGTTGTAGATACTCCAAAATAACGGTGCTGTATATGAATGCCGTCCTATTAAAATACATCTAAATCTATCCATGTTTTGTTGTATATTTATTTCCATTGATCATCTCTTTGCTACCCCCGATGATTGATGGGTAGCACATGATTGACTTCGTGAATATGATATACTCGACAAAATAAATTAAGGGCCGGAATTATATTTCACTCAAGCCGAGGCATATGATGAAAACGTATAATTTACAAAAGGAAAGTAGTGATCTCTAGCAGGAATTTACTAGGACATTTTTCGTTTCATAAAGTTTCTGACAGTAGTAAAGAATACACTGAGGTGTTATTTTATGGGAGCGTAGCCGAATAGGGAGTACTATACTGAACAAAATAGGAAACTTTACATGTGATATACAATTGTATTAAACTACGAAAAATTGATATATCCACACAACATAGCATTTATCTGATTTATGGCATCTCCGGTGAATATATTCTGATTTAATGGCATCTCCGGTGTACACAATTGTAAGATTTAAGTTAATTGAACATGTCAGAATATATTTACATACAGCCTTAGAGGTCCCAAACAAATTCACAATCAATAAATATGAATGCTAAAGGGTTGATAAACACAATTTATTATGACGCGTGTCCTCCCCATGCATTCACAATTGCAACGCAACGCCTCCTCATCGACTTCCTGATGCGTGTGAATAGCACTTCCGGTAGACGACGCCTATGTTCTTACAAGTACTGAGGTTGATTAGGAAGGTTGTGAAGCCGTTTTCCAAGAGCGTACCAATACATTGAGGTCACAAGAGCATGAAGGTCAATCCATGACATTGATGCCTGCATTCTGAATGTATACACGGTCGGATCAGCGGAGGTCTAGCGTTATCGTGTTGAAATGTAAGGCCCAGACCATGAGCATTAATGAATGGTACCAACTGATGCCATAGATAGTTTTGATGCTGAATTCTTTCGATTTGCGCAGAGATCCAATTCCTAAAGAGTTATTTTCTTCTTGTTGCGGCTGAAAACGATTCCGTAGGTGACGTAACCGAATTTGGCGACCGTCCGCCAGTGACGTCACACGTGATCTTCCTGGTCCTGGGCATCGTTTCTCGAAGCTCTCTTAGCCGCTAAAGGCGGCTCTCCACGTGCGACTTTTCTTGCGCTAATTCACTGTCCGACAGCGATTTTACACTGTCCGACAGCGATTTGCACGTGGACTACAACTTGCTATTAACTATTTAACATCTGAAAGTCATGAGAAAATGTAACTCGCAGACATATGTCGACATTTACTCTCACGTGGAGAGCCACCTTAAGGGACCATAGCACTCTCTTAGCAATGTATTATCTATCAGCAAAGAGAGTGCTATGGCCCCTTAGTGGCTAAGAGAGCTTCGAGAAACGATACCTTGGACGATTGGCTGTTTCTCAAGTCAGCTGCACACGTACATTGAGGTCGTAAATTGCACATCTGCTGCAATGGAATGTCCTTGCGACATGAGCTGCACCCGCTCCAGCCTGTAACATGCCAACTGCACGCTCGCGCTCAATATTACGTCCTCCATACATTCAGTTTCAATCGATAAAATTAAGTAAAAAGTTGTTTTTCCGGTTCTCACAGATAAAGCATATGTGTAAAAATACATTTGGGCATCATCGTTACGTCACACATTGAACAGCTCATGCAAAACGTGTTTTTGTCATAAATTGATTTTTACACGATTTCGGTTACCGTTACTAACCGGATATGGGACAACGATAATCTGTATACGTAACATTTATTATAACATTAACCTAACACATTATAAAACAATTGCTATACGTATTTATAAAGTGTAAAGTTTCTTATTTTGTTCAGTATAGTACAAGTTGCCTTTCTGAAGAGGTCTGAAGTCGTTTATTAAGTGGTTTGCGGTCAATGTTCCCATTTGATTACTTAATAGACGCAGCTCGAGTTCTGCCTCCTGATCCAAACATAGCATCTGCTGAAAATTGATACATGCATCTTGGCAAATGTACAGTTATCGTTAATTAATCCCTGATATAAACCATCGAAATGACATTTCAATCAATTTATATGTATCCATTATACAATATTTCGAATATAATACGATTAAAACATACTATCACAGATGGTTGACCTAAATAATTGAGACATCTGCTTGATTTATCCACCGCCATTTTTATTTTTATGTATTTATTCCCCAACATTCGATAGAACTATCTTGTCTTTGATGCATTAACTGGTCTATGAAGGAATTATGTCCCTTTCCATTGATATAATTAAATAAAAAGAAATACGACCACATTCAGGTTGACGATCGCTGGTTGTTAGTACCCTCGATTCAAAGTATATTGGTATTGCAGTGACATTTTGTCTATCCTACAGCCGTGGAAGGGATTGTGGAAGTACACAAATTAGTATATGTATGTCAAGTGAATGTACTTTGCAGTTGTAGCTAAGAACTAGTCCAAAACAACCATAAATACCTGTGATATTATGCCTTTAATACTGGCTTCCACGTTATTTGTGAACATACAGATTTATAACATAACTACAACAACCAAATTAAATTGATAGCAATTCAAAGATTGTTAGGTCAATATGTAATACATTCTTCAAGTTGTACTTTGAATTAAACATATCATATCGAGAAAATTGCTGATTTACAGTCTCGATAACGATGTATGTACTCTATAAAGAATGTGACGATATATGTCACATTTTCGCGGGTATGTTCATACTGTCATAAACACATGTAATCATTGTCTTCATCTGGCATAAAACTAATATCTGGCCACGTTCCAAGCCCAGGGTATCCCGGGATATTTAATATCATGTTAATCATGTGAGAGATAGCATTTCTCTCTAAAGGGAATTTATATTCTAAGAAGGCGTATATATCTAGACGTTCACATACTCTCCCAATAATGCTAAAGAAAATAACAACGTCATGTCACACATCGATGCTGGGCTGTGTATGTTAAATTGACTGTGTTAAGATCAATGCACAATGTTAACTTTGAGTACTTCCGATTAGTTAGCCTTTCGCAGAGTTAAATTATATGACTATGTCGATGACTGGCAACTATTTTGTTACAAATAAACACGCTGTAAATAGCCGTGGTACCTCGATGGTGGTCACGCCACCGTGACTGCCAAACAGACGGGCGTGGCCTCCTGGAAGGACAAGATGTGGAATACTTGTCACCGGAAACCGCCATTACGTATAACGATCTCACCTATCGAAAACCATTCCCAATGATTATGAAGCTAATTCCACAGCGGGTGGCATTCTACAATTGCCACTTGGGATAGATTTACTTTCAGATTGAGGTTCCAGGTCCATAATATGGACAAACAAAGATGTCGATGACCTTCATGTCCATAAAGAAGGACGGAAGTGTGACCTGGATGAGGACTAGAAATCTATGTTTTCAGTGTTTAGTGAATCTTTTCATTATTTCTATGCAGCATCTTTAATGACGTAATTTGATAATCGACATTGTCAAGTATAAACTACCTATTGATTATATATCTCGACCAACTAACATAGTATTCATTACTATATACGGAAATATCGCTAACGTACGGAATACGAGTGTCATGCCATTTTGATGACACTGTCAGCAGAAAATACCATCGACTCATCTTCTGAATGGGTATGTATATTTATAATGGGCTGGAATGAAACGAAACAAATTGCAATGTTTCTCAACAAGCGTCAATGGAACCAATGGTATAATTATACCATAACTCCTCCTCTAAGCCTTTCAGGTTGATGCACGCTAACAGCTTCAGTGAAAAACGTTCAATTCAGTTCAGATGTACCCGTAAGGTATTGGGTATTGACTGGTGTTGTTGACTTACACGTCGTGGTATATAGGCCTACCCTCTGTGATGCACTCTGTCTAGGTCTCTCTAGCCTTTATGGCATTAATGGCCATGATCTCTACCAATAAACATCCCCCAACAATGAACATCATATCGTATTGTAGATGATAGTGATACATAAATGTCATAATGTACCGGATAATTGCTGCTGAATGGGGCACATTAATAACGTACTGCCGTTTTCTGTGTAGGGCTGTCCATTCACAAGACCAAGAGGCATCACTAGCTGAGTAAATCTGTGACACTACCTAGCTATTAGTGTATTACGAACATGTACATTATATGTTGTATACCACTGTGAGTGCTTTAAGCGAATAAAACTTGAACGTGTGGGGGAGGCGCTGATCGATACAATACCTGATGTGTGCAGACATCTAGTCAGTGTTTAACTGAATTAAAATCCTGTGAAGTCTATATGTTCCTCCGTCCGTCACCCACGAGGTCGCCATTGATGTCCATCCTTTAGTCAAACATCCATAGGCTTGAGAATTGCGTCAACTTATTGTTTGTTTGTGCGTACTGCGATACGGTATCTGGCAACAGTGGTTTAACCTATTAAAAATGCCCTCTCAGAACAACACGTTCAAGGAGGAAGGCAAACTGTATGCACAATAACACAAATGACATAGATGCGCCGTATGTGGACATAATACAATCCTAAATATGAACACAGCGCTACCTATATAGTAATCAACTCGCTATTCAGCAACACGTATATTGCTATAATTGAGGATTGCGGACATATTAATGAGAGCACATTCAGTTTGTCCCTCGATCAAGGGTTTCAAAGGAACTGGAGCCTCGCTTAATTAACTTGTCCACGGAGATACAGCGATCCCTCGCCGGTAATCATCTCTTTCAAAAGGAGGTGATTGCAATAGCCTATGCGATCAATGCAAGAAGATTGCAATGATAATGTATCGAAGCATGAAAACGATACATTACGTTCATACCGTCATACGTATAGTAGCAATATTTGTAATGACATACACTGTCCATATATGTTAGAATCATTTATTGACGTAGACTATGTATACATACTAGTATTTATTGTTAACATGCAGGACCTAGATCGCTCTTACCCTCACAATAGGGCTGGAAAGTAATGGCGGGAGCCTCATTGTGAAACTGACTTCCGGGTACAGGGAGGCTCCTAATAAT